>CM051688.1:25705618-25915618 GCA_028022725.1 Lycodopsis pacificus | reverse complement strand
CATGTGAGAGGCAGAACCTACCTGTGTAATAACAGGAGAGTTAACACATCTTAAGGCTAAAAGATGTTCAGTTCAATACAATTTTAGGCAAGAAAGTCATTTAGATTCCCAATATTGTTTTGTATTCTATGTTTATTCAAATAATTCCTCATAGGTAGATAAATGTTTCCTTTAAAATGCATCGTACATGTGACTGCACCCTTAATAATAACCTAGTGTTGTTAAGTAACAGCTAAAGAGCCCATGTGGCTGCACAGTGAGTACTGAAGTGATTTTATTGATTGTATGCTGACACACTTTCATCGTTTTGTTGTTTTTGTCTCCAGGAGTGTCGCAAGAACGAGATGCTGCTCTCCAAGCTGAGAGCGAAGGGAGCCTGTTAGACCGTCTGATGTCATCGTTATGAGCGAACCTGACCTCAGACTAACTGAACACGTGTGGAGCTTTTCCTTTTTGTAATATTCCACTCTTTGCTTTGTTCTTCTTCTTCGTGGCTGCTACGGTTGTGAACACTTCTAACCTAACATTACATCTACACGGGGCTCCATCCAGCTGGCTGAGAAACACAGATGCCATGAATTGGTGACGTGAACAGCAGCTCTGAAGTGTTTCACATGTTTTGGCCACAATGATCACAAAGTAGCAGCCAGTCGCTCGTCATCTCGTCGGACCGGTCCTCTCAAGAAAGGGTTGCATGTGTAGATGAATGTGTAGGAGCCCTGCAACCCCATAAATCATGACGATGACTTTAATAACATCTGATCAATGTTGTGCTTTGAGACTACAAACTGCTGTCAGATCTCTTCATGACTTCACACCTTTACAGGTGAACTAGACTGCTGTGCAGAGACCCCCCAGCTCCTCTGCTTGGTCATTGAGTGCTGGACCCTGTTGTGCTTGTGTTGTATTAAAGAATTTCATATGTGTGACGTTTCCTCGTGCAGCTTCAAACATCACTCTTTTCATGTGAAGTTCTCTGCAATGACGCTGTTCTTATGTGGCTCTGAAGTTTAAATTCACCTCATGTCTTAGGATGCCTCACTATCCAGTGACCATGTACTGCCAGTATTTAATAAACAAAGCAATCTCTCTCGGGGAGTTAAAGGCCTCTGCTGTTACTCACTCAGATAGCATGTGTTCTGATTGAAGGCAGCACACTATCACAAGTCACATGATGAATCTGTGAAGGAAACATCTTGTGCATCACCAAAGCACTTCAAATCTGTTGGAGATGCATCAGGCGGCCGAATGAACAGCTGCTGCAACACGGTGACCACGATCCCACCAGAGTCCATCAGCAGCTGCTCACAGGATCCTCCAAGAGTCCTCCATTAATCCTTGCACTCCTTTAACTATTACTGCATCTATTATCATCATCATGCTGCTAGATCCACTGCTGCTCTTCTCATTAGTAATTTTTCTATTATTGGTGCTGCTGCTGCCATAACGACGCACACATATATCATTTCTATCATGCATTGAATGTGTAACTGTTCTGTACACGTGACATCTATCACTCTTCTGTCTTTCCTGATGGAGGATCCTCCTCTCTTGCTCTCCCTCAGGTCTCTCCCTCTTTTCTCCCCATTAAAGTTTTTTTTTTGGGAGTTCTTCCTGTTCTGATGTGAGGGTCAAAGGTCACATGATGTCATATGTGTACACTACAGACTGTAAAGCCCTTTGAGGCAAATTAGTGATTGTGGGCTATACAAATAAATTAAATTGACTTGACATTGTCAGACTCATGATAGGCAGTTTAAAAAAAAACAGATTGATGCAGAAGCAACATATTTCTTATTAAGAGCTGGTGCCTACATACAGCTACAACACATCTGTTGGAGGTGGAGGTGTGTCATGCCTGCTGAATGTTAAATGGGCTTGCACTTATATAACACTACATGTCATCATTCACCCCCCATTCATACACTGATGCAAGGTGCCACCTGCACATTAGGACTAACGTACCACTCATCCCCACAGAGGGCAGACTACGGATCTGATGAAGCCTGGAGCCTCAAGCCTGCAGAGATGAGCAGCAGGCTGCGGAGGTCTGTAAGATCACTGCTTTCTAACTCCACACCTCTGGATTCCTTTACTATTCAGAATTGTAATCTTCAGACCCAACCCACGCTGACTCAAGTGACATCACTTGAGGACATTTCTCAGACTTCACTCTGATCCCTCTGGAGACGTTAAAGACTTCACACAGGTGTAGAACTCCTCAACAATCGGTGGAGCTGCCCTTCAACTGATGCTGCTGCCCTGTTTTTATGGAAGTGTAGGTTTTCAAATTTCCACTCAATTCATGGGGGGGGGGGGGGGGGGGGGTTTTGCTATAAAAGCCTTACTTGGTCAAATTGCTCCCGATTGCTGTGCCATTGGTGTGTGAATGTTGGTTCTGATGGGCAGCCTCTGCATCAGTGCATGAATGTGTGTAAATGGGTGAATGTTAGAGTGCTTTGAGTGGTCAGAAGAGTAGAAAGGTGCAATATAAATGCATAAACCAACTTTTAATAGATATTGCTGAGTCATTTTGCTGATTTAATGACTTTACGAATCTATTGCCGCATTAATGTCCTGGCCGCTGTTGAGCATCGTCTCTAAGACTTCTCATCCGGGTCCGAGAGCTTAAACGCTGCCCACAGATGCCATTTGTTCAGTGGTGTATAAAGTACTCAAAAGCCATACTTGAGTAAAAGTAAAGATACCTTACTGGAAAACTACTCCAGTAAAAGTAAAAAGTCACCTATTAGAATACTACTTGAGTAAAAGTCTTAAAGTATCTGATATTTATTGTACTTAAGTACTTTTGTACTTAAGTATCGAAAGTAAGTTTCTGATATTAAATGTACATCATAACCTGAACATTAAATGAACATCATAACCTGTTAATTGAAAGTAAAAGTACAAGTAAATGCAAAAAGCAAAGGGTCAGAATTTTGAGAATTATGAAGTTTATTCTTTTAAGTGCTGTGGCCACCATGACCAAGGACATGAGCTGTGTTGAACATAACTGGGTTGGCTGTGATCCATCCAGGAGCAACAATGTTCAACATAATATATTGTACATAAGTATACTTTTGCATCTACTATGAACTTATCATCATAATTCTCCGAAAAGCAATATGACACTATGAAGGAGTTGTAACAGTGCGTTTATAAAGTATGCTCATTCCGACTAGAGGATGTAGAGGCCAATGCATCATATCATGTTCAGCAGAACATATCCACGTGATGCATCAGGTCAGTGTTAAGAGAAAGGACACCTGCCTTGTAAACTCCTGTGGGCCTGATTTGAACACAAAGGTTTTGCTCAAGCTGAATCTGCAATTGGGCGACTGCTGCCATCACAACTCCATCTGATCATCCACATGACTCAAATATCAAAACATGATCAATACTAAAGCAGCACCGAAAGTAACCCAGTCATTACTTGAACCTGAAAAATGTCCTGTTCATCTTCAAAAGAAGTTGGTTTTCAAAATTGCGAGAATTCAGTCTCGCTCTTCTTGGACTGAAGACTAGTCCTGCGATGCTAAATAGCCTTTCACAGGCCGCTGAGGCAGGTAGAGGTGTGTTCAGCGTCACAGACAGCTTGCACACAGCTGCGAAGGATTTCCCTAATGCTAACGCTAATGCTAACGCTAATGCTAACGCTAATGCTGCGCTCTCTCGGCTCCCGTCAATCCTATGGTGTCACAACTGTCAACACTTCCTCAGCTCACTATCTCGCTAGCGATCCACGGGTGTTGGTCTTCGTCACCACCGTAGTTTGTTGCGGGAGTAGCAGGTGCTTCCATTTCTGCTTCCATCATGAAATCAGTCATCGTAGAGTGGAATTATACTCAGGTAGTCGCCCGCTAGCTTATAGCATGTAGCATCCTGGGAATCAAAACACCGCGGCTTTGAGAGCACTTGTTTGGAATTGCGCAACCAACCAACTAACTAACGACTAACCAATGATTTAACTTGCAAGCTAGGACCACTTATTCGCCAAACCTGCTTGCTTGCAGTCTCTGTTCCACCACAGTCACCGACGCTGGTCTCATGATTCATTTTTTTCAAAAGATAGATTTGATTTTGTAGCGAGTAACGAAGGTTTCAGGGGAAATGTATCGGAGTAAAAGTATCGGTTTTCTTTGCAAAATGTAGTGAAGTAAAAGTAAAAGTCAACAGAAATATAAGTAGTAAAGTAAAGTACAGATACCAAAAAAACTACTTAAGTACAGTAACGAAGTATTTCTACTTCGTTACTATACACCACTGGGTATATCCTATATATCATCATATAGGTATCTCCTGTCTCATCATGACAACGCCCTCGTGCACAAAGCCAGTTTCCTAAAGAAATGGTTTCCCAGTTTGTTCAGACCAGTTAAGTTCTACCAGACCAGAGTCTTGACCTCGACCACATCCGACACCTTCAGGATGAACTGGAACTCTGACTGAGTCAGACCTGATCACAGCATCAGTGTTCCCCTCACTGAGGCTCGAGTGGCTGAATGGGAGTAAATCCCTGCAAACTGCTTCAGCATCTGGTGGAAAGCATGAAAGCAGACGAGTGGAGGCTGTAGAGCAGCATGAACATGGCTTTGACATGTTCAACCACCACATGGGTTCAGTGGTCAGGTGTCCCAACACCTTTGGCCATGTGGTGTATTTGTCTGGCTAGAAAATGAAAGGTGTTACTTTCCACAACTTGTATGTTTGTGTATCGAGCGTGTTCTTCTGCCTCAAAGGGTTTCCCTCCTCCCACTATCAGCTCTGCTCGCTCTCCAATCTGTGATGAAGATACTGAACAAACAGTTTGCATGTCTCTCACCCGTCAGAGGCCTGATTGGGCGACATAAAAACATGCTCATGTACGCAGGCTACACCCAAACAGGGAAGTGCGCATGAGCATACTTTTGCCATCCTTAAGTGGTTGAAGTGAAAGTATAAAGCGGGTCAGTTGGCAGATTAACACTGGAGAAGTTGTGTTTGTGCAAATACAACAAGCTGCTTCCTGCAGCGGCTTCAGAGAACATCACGCGTGTTGAGGCTGTTGTTCGTAGGATTGCTGATATGTTACTGATGATGATAGTGTGCAGTTGAGTATCTCACTGTGTCACTGTCAGTCGGTGCTTCAGTGTAGAAAGAGGCGTTGAGGAGATAAAAGCAGGAAGTGTGTGTAGAGGGGATGAGCAGACAAGGCAGTGGAGTGCGAGTGTTTTCAGAGTTCAGCAGAAGAAGAAGGCTCAACCTGGACCTGCTGGACAGACACACTCACTGGACCAGCACTTTCAGGGGCCATGACCATCGGAGATCATCGCTTGGTCTGATGTCTTCCATCATGAATGTTTCCTTGCTGCTGCTGCCTTGCTTCCAGCTGCTCCTAATTCTTAGTGTAGGAGCCAAGATACAAAAAGCAGTGGTTTCACCGGAGGACCATGGCACTCGCCTCCGAGGCCTCTGGAAGCTGCACATGAGGGACGTCCTGCTGAGAGGAAAAGGTAAGACAACACTCAGGAAACTCTTTTGCTTTGCCCCCAAAATGGAAACCAGAGGTTCTTTTGGGCGACTGTGGGCGCAGGGTGGAGAACAGAAGGTCGGTGGTTCGATCCCCGGCTCTGCTAGTCGCATGTCGAAGTGTCCTTGGGCAAGACACTATTCACACCCCATAGATGAGCCTACTAGTGAATAATGTGTTAGTCCTGATGAGCAGGTGGTACCTTCCATGGTAGCCAATAGCTTTGAGTGGTCGGAAGACTAGAAAATAACTGGTACAGTCCATCTACCATCTACCATTTGATTTAAAAGGCATTTATCCCAAATGTTTAGTTCCTTTTCTTTGTTTCAAGTTTCAAGTTTCCAAAACGCCGTGTCAGGAAAGTCCCAGGTTTAATGATTGACCTTCGTGGTGTCTTTATGTGAGCGCCAGCTCTGCTATTGTTCTCTGTCACAGAAGATGTTTCATATGTTACAATGTATTTCTTACACATTCAGAATGTGTGCTGTAAAGAAAGTTCTACTGCTCACTGAAACATTTATGTGAGCAAGTTATTCAGCATTATATCTTTCTTTTGGCTGGCAACGTGTTTTAATCAGCGCTAGTCTGCAGCCTGTAGCCCTGTTTAGAACAGGGGGTTCTGCTGCACCTGGCCTATTGTGTATTACAACAAACACGGAAATATTCAACCGCTAAAACCAAATGAATGTGGAGAGATAATTGTGGCAAAACCTTTTTAGGTCATAAACACGGAGAGAAAACTATTAAATCAGACTTAGTAAATGGATCGCCAGAATTTGTATATTCGTATACTTATTCCTCTGTCACCACTCAGCAAAGACAGACTGTGAAACAAAGACAACGTCGAAAGACAATGCAAATTTGGAAGATAATCTCTCGATTTGACTCCTGAAGCCTCATAGTAGCTTGGCTGGACTTCATATTCTGTGAATTTGCACAGAACCAGGAATGATGACAATAACACGTTTAGAGTTAAGATATTTATATATATATATTTATATATATATATATTAAAGGGAATGAATCAGCTGTTGTTTTTCCTTCTTGATGAAATTATCCAGTAGACCGACTAGTTGTAAAAGTGTCATGGATTCCAAACAATCATTCATCTCTTTGTAATGCAGCTTCTAATCCTCATCCAATCAGAGAAGGGCTCAAACAGCAGCTGCTCTACTGCCGTGTTGGGATTGGCTTCCATCTCCAGGTTCTGCCCAGCGGCTCTGTTGGAGGTGTCCACGAACCCACTGAGCATTGTGAGTACCGTGCTACTGTAGGACTCCTTCACCATGCCACGGACCTTTTAAACCTGCATTGTTTACATTCTGTATGTTCGTTAGTTTGCAGTCTTCTTGAAGTTTTTTATTCGCGATATGGCCAATATTTTAGATAAATTTTAGTTCTTATGTGAAAATGCATCCACGCCTTTAGACATGGCTTTACCCTGCATCTCTTCATCTCCTCGAGGTTGGCTGAACGTGTTTGCTATGAAAACTGGAGTGGTGGGAATGAGAGGAGTGAAGAGTGGCTTGTACCTCTGTATGAGTGGAGAAGGACTGGCCTATGGAACGGTATGGAGCCCACTGCACACCAGTAACACACCAGTAACACACCACTTTCTCAGACCTGAGTGAACAGTGTTCCAGTAAGGATGACTTGATGACAGCTTCCTAACTGAACAAGAAGTACCGGGTTGCATCATGGAAACAAAACACAATCGGATAATATTAAATGTCTTCCTGACTTTTCTTTTCCAGGAGCAGTTTTCTGATGACTGCCTGTTGAAGGAGAACCTGGAGGAGAATCACTACACCACCTACTCCTCCGTGTCTCACCCAGGCATCTATCTGGCTCTGTCCAACAAGGGGGAGCTCAGGAAGGGCAACAGTGTGGGCCGCCACCAGTCCTGCACCCACTTCCTACCTCGGAGGACATCATGATCAAGCTCCACAAGTTCGGCCCAATTAGGAATTCAGGCAACAGATAGAAACGGCCTCCAGACTGCAACATGGATGAACTGAAACTAGCACCACATTCAAGAGACACTATTGGTGGGATTCTTTGGAGCAGCACTTGCTGTATGTAAGGACAGTGAAGCGAGCTCAAGAGCTATGTGCATCCACTCATCCTGCCACCACGCAAAAGACCTGCCAGCCTGAGGGCCACAAAGACCTGCCAGTCTGAGGGCCACTCAGCAGACAATGGCTGCTGCTGGTGTTGGCATGGACTCTACTTGAACACTGAGAAAAAATACAATAAATATGCACATGCCTAACACTAAACAGTAGCTGTTGGGATATATAATATATAGTATTCTTTTCTGATATTTTCAAAACTGCACAAGCACGGTAAATAACTGAAACCATTCAAGCGTATTTGTTTCTGTCCTCTGAGCTGCACTGATCAATATTTTTATATTTGAGCAAATGACAGTGTAATGTTGAAGGTTATTGTGACAGTGATGAACCCACAGAACTATCACCACATCCCCTCCTTTCTGCAGCTCTTTAGCCTCTCAACGCTTCTTTCTGGGCGGTTTCCAGCTGAATAACTGATCTGATCAGCAGCGTTTCCATTGTACAGGAGCTGCTCAGCATCAACAGCAGACAGGAAGAGTTAGCAGCTAGCAGCTAGCAGTTAGCAGCTAGCAGTTAGCAGCTAGCAGTTAGCAGCGAACTGGTGAACTGAGTGGAGCATTCAGCAGCTAAAGAGACAGATGATGCACTGCTCACACTAAATAGTTTGTAGTAATAAGAACTGTCTGTATGTTAGTGTTGATGGATGACTGTATAAACAACTGTCTGTTACATCTAGAGTTACGTTTGATCGTAGTGAAAAAGAAAATGTCTTTAGAATGTAAAAACTAATATTCCTTATTAATCATATTTATTATGTTTGTGTAGTTGTATTTATTTTGTTTCAGAATGCAGCACCAGCCTGTTCTCACTCCCAGCTCATCAAATACTTACGGTTGGTCACTGTGAACCGTCGATGGCTCGAACAAACACAGAACTTTCACCCGGTAAACGTTTCTGTCCTTAAAGAGCTTTGAGTGGTCGGAAAAAGGCGCAATACAGACGCGATTCCTTTTACCATCGTGTCCAGTGAGTCGTTACGTGAGTCACATGAGTTGCTGGTTCATGTCATGACCTAACGTTAAGTCTCTTGTAAGGAGCTATTTTCCTAAACTACGTCGTTTTGTTGACTAAACCAAACTTCATGTGAAGACAGGTGTTTATTTTGTACTATGCATGTAACGAGCATATTGTGACCGGGCAGAAACCTCCAGTTCGGGAAAGTGAAGACAAAGCGGAAGTGTCTCAAACTTGAATTCTCTCTAGTGTCCACCAGGGGGCGACTCCTCTGGTTGTATAGAAGTCTATGAGAAAATGACTCTACTTCTCTCTTGATTTATTACCTCAGTAAACATTGTAAACATGAGTTTATGGTCTCAATCTCTAGTTTCAAGTCTTCTTCACTACAGCATGATGTTCATTTAAATATGGTCACTAACGTTCACTTGTTGCAAAAAATCAAGATGGCGACTGCCAAATCCAAGATGGCGATGGCCAAAATGCAGAACTCATGGCTTCAAAACCGCAGTCACTATGACGACATTGACTTCTTATATACCGGCTATGACGGTGACCCACCGCACCAACCCGCTCTGAACGCTAGAGGGGGCCTAGAGCGTCCATCTCTGATGTCAAGGTGCACCGACCAAGCGTCAGTATCTGACCAGTCGGGAGTGAGAATGTGTCGGCAGTGCAGTGTTCAATAAAATATCTGTTTTCATCATTATATTGTCGTCTGTTGTATCTCTAGATAGACAAACCTGGGGAGGGGTGAAACGAAGACACATTGAATTTAATGTGTTTATCATGCATCCTGTAAAGATGTCTGATGTTGGAAGGTCAACAGATGAGCCAGCACACGTGAATAGCCACTAACACAGTTGAATATACTTCTGCTGTGATAGCTTGTGTTTCCTGCTCTCCTGTCCTGTAATGTTTCATTACAAATTGCATTCTCAGAAAGTACAGTCAGTCAGTCACTACTTTAGCTCAAGATGATATAAACTGAATACCTGCATTTCTTTCAGTATTTAGGACAGCCAATCATTTGACTTACCTGTGTATGTATTAGTTACATTAGGACATAATGTAACTTCATGGTATGTAGCCATTGTCGAAGGAGGAAAACTCTCGGAGTGAACAGATGGAGATCAAGGCATTTAGCTCAATTCAAAGCAATAAGGTTTATTTATGACAGGAGTATTATGCCCAGCAGTCAAACGTGCACGCGGCCTAATCTCTGCTCTGAAGGAACAGGTAAAATGTACGAAAAGACAGGAAAGCATGAAAAGGCGCGTATACATCATTGCGCATAATATTATATAGTTTCTTCTTAGAGAAGTCTATTGGTGGAATATAAAGTAGGGGCGGCTTCGTTTTTAACTGTCGAAGGGCCCGAAGGAGCACTGAGCATCATCACTCACACTGGCTCACGATTGGTCCATCGCTGAATCATCAGTGTGTATTGCATGTTGGTAGCACTCGAGGCGCTGGAAAGGGTGCAATTCTAAGCTAAGAAAAAGCCTCTGTGTGAATAGATAAGGGGTTCTTCTCCTACGCTATGCTGGCGGCTTTCCGCCCTAATCAAGTGCTGTAAGCAGTTGGTTTCTCTTCAGGGCCACAGTATCCTCTCTATGTACAGGCAAGCGCTGGAATGCCTTATCTGGAGTTTTTAACCTACTTACTGTGACCTCACAACTCCGCAATATAAGCATACAAGTAAAACGCATATTATTTTACACAACACCATGCAGGAAGGTTTAGTTTTGTTTGCCCAGGATTGGGGCAGTTGGACAGTGGAGCTACTGAATGGTGTCCAGGCAGTGAGCAGCAGCTTCCCTCCTCCTCCGCCCGCCTCCCAGGACACGCAAGGGACACACGAGTCTGTAACCCGACCCACAGAGTGGGAGGTGGAGGGTCATCCGATCCCCAGACCGAGTGGCAGCACTCACCTGCTCAGGTGTCTCTTTGTACCAAAGAGTAGGCAGGAGGGCAGCCATTAGGACAGAGATAGAGAGGGAAGGAAAGGGCAGACAGAGAGGAAGAAGAACAGGAAAAGAGAGAGGGACATGTGAGTTGAGGGGACATGGTCTTAGACAAAGCGCAGTGGAGTGGGCACCATGACGAAAGGCTTGGTGGAGATCAGTACGTTGGATACAACTTGGTTAACATAACTCAACTAGCCTTTTTCCTGAGGATTCCTTATGTTGTGTATTATTCTTCCATTTTCTCTTTCCTCTATCAATGTCATCTCCACTTATCCCACCGGTTCTCCTCTTGTTTTGCAGATCCTGCTGCCAACACCGCTCTTCCTCACACATCGACTCCCACAACAGTAAGTGGACTACGAAGACATTATGCTCTCAGGAAACATAACGTTCTTTGTTTCATGTCTTTGTGAATTGATTGGATATTTGGGGGTTCTGGACAGTTGGTTTCTCCTCCTGATGTTTATTTTCTATTATTTTCTCTCATTTCATAGGCTGAATCATTAATTGATTAATATTGGTGAGGTTAATGAATAATGAGAGTTGTCATACGTTACAGCCCTACATGCAACCATGATAGATGGATCACTCAAAGCCCACAGTGGGAGATGTGGGTACTGACAGTGACAGAGTTCTACCATGTAACAGCCCTGGATGGTTCATGCATTGTTTTCTGTGCTCTTGTTCGTGCTGTGAAGGCCCATCACAACAGGTGGGCACAATAGAACACATATGTATTAACAAAATATAACAAACTGACATATGACATCACACATTGCTAAGACTGACGACAATAGAGTGCTGCAGGATGACGGAATCTCAACAAGCCACCTGAAAGCAACCGTCACGCTTCTACATTCACCAGAGGTGCATTTACTGACCTGTTCTATACCGTAGAACAAAGCCTTACAAGCTCTTTAACTTGCTTTAACCACAGACTTTATTTCAGGCATCTAACCAAAACATATAAAGAAGCTCATCAACTTTTAGCCAAAAGAACCGGAAGTGCAGAAGTGCTGACTCGGTTCTAGGTTTTAGGGCTCATTCCTGCAGTACTCTGTTTGAAGGTGTTTTATCTTTCTTTGTGGTACTTTTGAGTCTCATCCTAGTTGGTGCATGTCTCTTTGAGTGGACGTTTGCAGGTGAGGACCAGGGGAGCCCCTGACCCTTGGGCCCCTGGGTGTGTGTGTGTGTGTTCTTAAGCTATCACAGTTCAGAGTAAAGACCAGTTAATCGGGGACGGCTCAGACCTTTTGGGTCAGTGGTTAAGGTCAGGGCTGTCGACAGACAAAAGGTGGTTATCAATGAATGTAAAGTAAACGTGCGCGCGTGCGCGCGTGCGCGCGTGCGCGCGTGCGTATCTGGGACAGAGAAAATGACAAGGAAGGAGAGGAAAGAGAAAGCAGAGAAGGAAGGAGAGGAAAGAGGAAGCAGAGAAGGAAGGAGAGGAAAGAGGAAGCAGAGAAGGCAGGAGAGCAGCTTCTTGCTGTGGGCTCGTGGTCGTGGCAGCGACACCGTGTCTGCTATCACAGCGCTCTGTCGAGGCCTTTTATTCAATCAATCCGTCATATGGACCATTTCCCTCTCGTTTGCTGCCATCTAGGAACTTAAGACAGAGACACCCCAACAACCGGACCCCTCCAAGATTGAGGTGGTTTCGGTGACGGAGGAAGACCTCCCCACTGTTGAGACCCCCAAAACACTGAACGTCAGCCCCCGAGGCAGCTTTGCCCAATCAGAGAACCATTCCACCAAACCTGAAGAGCCCCGACCTCCAGCTGCACCGAGCCCCACCATGCCGATCACCAAGGTGCAGCCATTCATCAACGGTGAGGCCTGTGATGTTCTTGATTAAGGTACAGCATGAAACAATGGAGATAGAGATAACCGCATACAGCTGGAGTTACAGTGGGATCTGCTTGAAATATGAGACCAGGTAAGGGACCCACTGTTGACGAGGTGAATCGTGCTGCGTCTTGACTGATATGTTCTCGGCTTTAGCTCTTGGTTCCTTGGAGAAAAGTTGTTTCCTTATCATAAATACAACTCTGTGTTTTAGTTGAACTTTTATGACTCTGATCACGAATGAAGAGGTTTACAGGTAGTTCAGCTGTGTTCAGAGGTCAACACTGCAGCTTCTGTACAAATCCTTAAAACAACCTCTCCCGAAGGACCAGAGGCTGCGAGCAGACACATGCCGTCAGTGAGCCGGCATGTGATATATGAGGATATACCAGATGTTCAGGTTGCATTTACACCACACATATAGCTCATATAGCACATAGCTCTAGAATCATGTTGGAAAGGACAATATGAACTCTGCTTGTGCCAAAAAACTACATGAGAGCATTTTGTGCTCTTCTCAGGAGTGTTTTCAATCATTAAAGGTGTTATTCTCTATTCTGTATGTCAGGAAATAGAAAACCCAAACCATGAACGTATCCACTAACAAGCATTGTGTGTAAATCCAAAACCTGATATATCTTCTTCCAAAAAACGTTTTAAACTTGTTTGTTGGCTCGTGTTCCTTCATTACCATGAAAGCACACACCCCTTCTGCCTCAGCACCAAATGTGGATTAATCCGCCACTGAAAATAGTCCCCAACTAATCCACTGTTTCCTCCTGTTTGAGTGACGTTTGGTAAAAACTACAGCAACCAGCTGTTTTAGGAAAGTACTTCGACATTTTTGAAGATGACGTTGTCTCTAAAGATGTCCGTCTTTAGTTTGTTCCGCTCTGTTTTTCATTGAGGATAACAGAGTATTGGTGTGGTGGAGCCCATTGTTTCATGGCTTAAATTGTGATGAGAGCAAATTTCATAGATTTTGTTTATGAATTATAGAAGTCTCACATCATGAAAGCTTTTCTCTGACGCTGTCCTAGCTCTTCTTGATGTTTGAGCTGTCGTCAGCTCATATTGTATCTATCCAAACAGTGTGTATGGTCATAGAGTATTTTGTCTCAATAGAGGATGACTTGGAGGAAAGCTGGAGGAGCCGACTGTTGGCCCACCGCTTGGAGCTGCTGATCGCATCATGCCTCATCATGGTGTTCACTCTCGCTCTTGGCCTTGGCCTTGGAGGTAAGGAGCTCAGTGCTGTGGGGACTTTGTCCATTTGGCTTTAATGGAGCCACTGAGACATGGACTGCCTTTGCTCCATCAATCAGCAGGCCCCTCCCACAGAGTGCAGTCACTGACACATTGTCTCACTTCCAGCTTTCATTTGATGGTCAGATATGTCATGTGAACAGAAATAGCCCTAATATGAAGAAAGTCATCATGTGGTAGTAAATGGCATGGTCTTGGGTGTTTGTTGAGTCAGTTTCCTTTCTTATTACATAGTTCACCTTTATGTGTCATGTTTGGGGTGTTTTGGTGATGTTGCTGCCTCGTCTGCCCTGATTAGCTTCACCTGTCCCTCATTAGTCCTGCCTTCACCTTACCACCTTAGGTGACTATCAGCAACTTAAAATGAGGCACCGAGAGGCTAAGTAGGGGAGACTGACCTGGCAGTAAATGATTCACGCCGATCCAGTGGCTGAGTTTTGTTCAAACAAACTCACTTTGTCCTTGTTGTGAAAAGGTGATCAGCAGCGTCAAACGATGACAATAGTAGTGTGAATAGTGTGAGTAGAGTGAATAGCGTGAGTAGAGTGAATAGTGTGAACAGTGTGAACAGTGTGAGTAGTGTGAATAGTGTGAACAGTGTGAGTAGTGTGAACAGTGTGAACAGTGTGAATAGTGTGAACAGTGTGAACAGTGTGAGTAGTGTGAATAGTGTGAGTGGTGTGAACAGTGTGAATAGCGGTCAACAAAAAATAAGACTCCCTCCTTCGCCCCCCCCCCCCTCCTTCCATTCATCCAACTAACTAACAGCTGATATCCCCGCTGCTTTCCCCAACACCACGTGACTCAATTATCAGAAGTGACACAAAAGGGTGTACAAAATGGCACAGGCCATACCTCGCTCCTACATTCCGGCCCCTAATTATTACATTCTATGTAGTAATAATTACAAATGCATTACATGTGCAAGAGAATACACATTTCAAATGTAGGATATACATAGTCCATGGGAAAAGCCAACGAAAAAAGTCTTTAGCGTTGAGAGCAGTGGAATGTAGATTCCAGCCACTACCCTGCCCCTCAAGCCCTCAGGAGTCATGCTCGAATGTCATCCATTGCTTCTTAAACAGAACTTCTGCATATCATTAAGTGTGTGTGTGTGTGTGTGTGTGTGTGTGTGTGTGTGTGTGTGTGTGTGTGTGTGTGTGTGTGTGTGTGTGTGTCTACAGTAGGTCTGAGCTGTGTGGGGAAGTTTCGTTGTGGCTCTTCCTCTAAATGCATCAGGCCCTCGGCTCAGTGTGATGGAGAGGTGGACTGTGACAATGGAGAGGACGAGCTCGGCTGTGGTGAGACACACACATGAACACACGTACACAGTAAGATCAGTCAGCCATTGAGTCAGCTGAATATACATATACAGTATATACGTACCTCAAACACACAGAAACATGAAAACTAATCTAAAATAGCATCTTTAACTAATGACACTACAAATAACAAATAATGTCATCAGCACACATATCAGTATCAAGTCTAGTCTAAATGAAATGTGGAGCATTTCAACAATGTGTTCCACCATAATCCTACTAGTGCCAGTGCAACCGCATCATCTTCATTTATTCACGCTGGAAAAAATGACCTTCATACAGAAGGAGAGAGAGAAGAGGAGAGAGGAGCTCAGTGAATCTCAGGCAAACCTGAACCAGCCCCAAACTATAAACCTGAACCAGCCCTAATTATAAACCTATGAACCTGAACCAGTCCTAACTATAAACCTGAACCAGCCCGAACTATAAACCTGAACCAGCCCTAACTATGAACCTGAACCAGGCCCAACTATAAACCTGAACCAGCCCGAACTATAAACCTGAACCAGGCCTAACTATAAACCTGAACCAGCCCTAATTATAAGATAAGATAAGATAAGATAATCCTTTATTAGTCCCTCAGTGGGGAAATTTCAGGATAAACCTGAACCAGTCCTAACTATAAACCTGAGTCAGCCCTAACTATAAACCTGAACCAGGCCTAACTATGAACCTGAGCAAGTCCTAACTATAAACCTGAACCAGGTCTAACTATAAACCTGAACCAGCCCTAACTATGAACCTGAACCAGCCCTAACTATGAACCTGAACCAGCCCTAACTATAAACCTGAAACAGCCCTAACTATGAACCTGAACCAGCCCTAACTAGAAACCAGAACCAGCCCTAACTAGAAACCTGAACCAGCCTTAATTATAAACCTATAAACCTGAACCAGTCCTAACTATAAACCTGAGTCAGCCCTAACTATAAACCTGAACCAGGCCTAACTATAAACCTGAGCCAGTCCTAACTATAAACCTGATCCAGCCCTAACTATAAACCTGAACCAGCCCCAAACTATAAACCTGAACCAGCCCTAATTATAAACCTATGAACCTGAACCAGTCCTAACTATAAACCTGAACCAGCCCTAACTATAAACATGAACCAGCCCTAACTATGAACCTGAACCAGGCCCAACTATAAACCTGAACCAGGCCTAACTATAAACCTGAACCAGCCCTAATTATAAGATAAGATAAGATAATCCTTTATTAGTCCCTCAGTGGGGAAATTTCAGGATAAACCTGAACCAGTCCTAACTATAAACCTGAATCAGCCCTAACTAGAAACCTGAACCAGCCCTAACTAGAAACCTGAACCAGCCCTAATTATAAACCTATAAACCTGAACCAGTCCTAACTATAAACCTTAGTCAGCCCTAACTATAAACCTGAACCAGGCCTAACTATAAACCTGAGCCAGTCCTAACTATAAACCTAAACCAGGCCTAACTATGAACCTGAACCAGCCCTAACTATAAACCTGAACCAGCCCTAACTATAAACTTGAGCCAGTCCTAACTATAAACCTGAACCAGGCCTAACTATTAACCTGAATCAGCCCTAACTATAAACCTGAACCAGCCCGAACTAGAAACCTGAACCAACCTCAACTAGAAACCTGAACCAGCTCTAACTATAAACCTGAACCAGCCCTAACTATACACCTGAACCAGTCCTAACTATGAACCTGAACCAGCCATAACTATGAACCTGAACCAGCCCTAACTATAAACCTGAACCAGCCCTAACTATGAACCTGAACCAGCCCTAACTATAAACCTGAACCAGCCCTAACTATGAACCTGAACCAGGCCCCACTATAAACCTGAACCAGCCCTAACTATAAACCTGAACCAGTCCGAACTATAAACCTGAACCAGCCCTAATTATAAACCTATAAACCTGAACCAGCCCTAACTATAAACCTGAACCAGCCCTAACTATGAACCTGAACCAGCCCTAACTATAAACCTGAACCAGCCCTAACTATGAACCTGAACCAGGCCTAACTATAAACCTGAACCAGGCCGAACTATGAACCTGAACCAGCCCTAACTATAAACCTGAACCAGCCCTAACTATAAACCTGAACCAGGCCTAACTATAAACCTGAACCAGCCCTAACTATGAACCTGAACCAGCCCTAACTATAAACCTGAACCAGCCCTAACTATAAACCTGAAAAAGGTCTAACTATAAACCTGAACCAGCCCTCACTATAAACCTGAACCAGCCCTAATTATAAACCTATAAACCTGAACCAGTCCTAACTATAAACCTGAGCCAGTCCTAACTATAAACCTGAACCAGGCCTAACTATAAACCTGAATCAGCCCTAACTATAAACCTGAACCAGCCCTAACTAGAAACCTGATCCAGCCCTAACTACAAACCTGAACCAGCCCGAACTAGAAACCTGAACCAAACCCAACTAGAAACCTGAACCAGCCCTAACTATGAACCTGAACCAGGCCTAACTATAAACGTGAACCAGCCCTAACTATAAACCTGAACCAGCCCTAACTATGAACCTGAACCAGCCCTAACTATAAACCTGAACCAGCCCTAACTATAAACCTGAACCAGCCCTAACTATAAACCTGAACCAGCCCTAACTAGAAACCTGAACCAGCCCTAACTAGAAACCTGATCCAGCCCTAACTAGAAACCTGAACCAGCCCTAACTATAAACCTGAACCAGCACTAACTATAAACCTGAACCAGGCCTAACTATAAACCTGAATCAGCCCAAACTAGAAACCTGAACCAGCCCTAACTAGAAACCTGAACCAGCCCTAATTATAGACCTATAAACCTGAACCAGTCCTAACTATAAACCTTAGTCAGCCCTAACTATAAACCTGAACCAGGCCTAACTATAAACCTGAGCCAGTCCTAACTATAAACCTAAACCAGGCCTAACTATGAACCTGAACCAGCCCTAACTATAAATCTGAACCAGCCCTAACTATAAACTTGAGCCAGTCCTAACTATAAACCTGAACCAGGCCTAACTATTAACCTGAATCAGCCCTAACTATAAACCTGAACCAGCCCGAACTAGAAACCTGAACCAACCTCAACTAGAAACCTGAACCAGCTCTAACTATAAACCTGAACCAGCCCTAACTATAAACCTGAACCAGTCCTAACTATGAACCTGAACCAGCCATAACTATGAACCTGAACCAGCCCTAACTATAAACCTGAACCAGCCCTAACTATGAACCTGAACCAGCCCTAACTATAAACCTGAACCAGCCCTAACTATAAACCTGAACTAGGCCTAACTATAAACCTGAATCAGCCCTAACTAGAAACCTGAACCAGCCCTAACTAGAAACCTGATCCAGCCCTAACTAGAAACCGGAACCAGCCCTAACTAGAAACCTGAATCAGTCCTAACTATGAACCTGAACCAGCCATAACTATGAACCTGAACAAGCCCTAATTATAAACCTATAAACCTGAACCAGTCCTAACTATAAACCTTAGTCAGCCCTAACTATAAACCTGAACGAGGACTAACTATAAACCTGAGCCAGTCCTAACTATAAACCTGAACCAGGCCTAACTATGAACCTGAACCAGCCATAACTATAAACCTGAACCAGCCCTAACTATAAACTTGAGCCAGTCCTAACTATAAACCTGAACCAGGCCTAACTATTAACCTGAATCAGCCCTAACTATAAACCTGAACCAGCCCTAACTATAAACCTGAACCAGCCCTAACTAGAAACCTGATCCAGCCCTAACTAGAAACCTGAACCAGCCCTAACTATAAACCTGAACAAGCCCTAACTATGAACCTGAACCAGGCCTAACTAGAAACCTGATCCAGCCCTAACTAGAAACCGGAACCAGCCCTAACTAGAAACCTGAATCAGTCCTAACTATGAACCTGAACCAGCCATAACTATGAACCTGAACAAGCCCTAATTATAAACCTATAAACCTGAACCAGTCCTAACTATAAACCTTAGTCAGCCCTAACTATAAACCTGAACGAGGACTAACTATAAACCTGAGCCAGTCCTAACTATAAACCTGAACCAGGCCTAACTATGAACCTGAACCAGCCATAACTATAAACCTGAACCAGCCCTAACTATAAACTTGAGCCAGTCCTAACTATAAACCTGAACCAGGCCTAACTATTAACCTGAATCAGCCCTAACTATAAACCTGAACCAGCCCGAACTAGAAACCTGAACCAACCCCAACTAGAAACCTGAACCAGCTCTAACTATAAACCTGAACCAGCCCTAACTGTAAACCTGAACCAGTCCTAACTATGAACCTGAACCAGCCATAACTATGAACCTGAACCAGCCCTAACTATGAACCTGAACCAGCCCTAACTATAAACCTGAACCAGCCCTAACTATGAACCTGAACCAGGCCTAACTATAAACCTGAACCAGCCCTAACTATAAACCTGAACCAGTCCTAACTATGAACCTGAACCAGCCATAACTATGAACCTGAACCAGCCCTAACTATAAACCTGAACCAGTCCTAACTATGAACCTGAACCAGCCATAACTATGAACCTGAACCAGCCCTAACTATAAACCTGAACCAGTCCTAACTATGAACCTGAACCAGCCCTAACTATAAACCTGAACCAGCCCTAACTATGAACCTGAACCAGCCCTAACTATAAACCTGAACCAGCCCTAACTATGAACCTGAACCAGGCCTAACTATAAACCTGAACCAGGCCGAACTATGAACCTGAACCAGCCCTAACTATAAACCTGAACCAGCCCTAACTATAAACCTGAACCAGCCCTAACTATAAACCTGAACCAGCCCTAACTATGAACCTGAACCAGCCCTAACTATAAACCTGAACCAGCCCTAACTATAAACCTGAACCAGGTCTAACTATAAACCTGAACCAGCCCTAACTATAAACCTGAACCAGCCCTAATTATAAACCTATAAACCTGAACCAGTCCTAACTATAAACCTGAGCCAGTCCTAACCATAAACCTGAACCAGGCCTAACTATAAACCTGAATCAGCCCTAACTATAAACCTGAACCAGCCCTAACTAGAAACCTGATCCAGCCCTAACTATAAACCTGAACCAGCCCTAACTATAAACCTGAACCAGCCCTAATTATAAACCTATAAACCTGAACCAGTCCTAACTATAAACCTGAGCCAGTCCTAACCATAAACCTGAACCAGGCCTAACTATAAACCTGAACCAGCCCTAACTATGAACCTGAACCAGGCCTAACTATAAACCTGAACCAGCCCAAACTATGAACCTGAACCAGCCCTAACTATGAACCTGAACCAGGCCTAACTATAAACCTGAACCAGGCCGAACTATGAACCTGAACCAGCCCTAACTATAAACCTGAACCAGCCCTAACTATAAACCTGAACCAGGCCTAACTATAAACCTGAATCAGCCCTAACTAGAAACCTGAACCAGCCCTAACTAGAAACCTGATCCAGCCCTAACTAGAAACCTGAACCAGCCCTAACTATAAACCTGAACCAGCACTAACTATAAACCTGAACCAGCACTAACTATAAACCTGAACCAGGCCTAACTATAAACCTGAATCAGCCCTAACTAGAAACCTGAACCAGCCCTAACTAGAAACCTGAACCAGCCCAAATTATAAACCTATAAACCTGAACCAGTCCTAACTATAAACCTTAGTCAGCCCTAACTATAAACCTGAACCAGGCCTAACTATAAACCTGAGCCAGGCCTAACTATAAACCTAAACCAGGCCTAACTATGAACCTGAACCAGCCCTAACTATAAACCTGAACCAGCCCTAACTATAAACTTGAGCCAGTCCTAACTATAAACCTGAACCAGGCCTAACTATTAACCTGAATCAGCCCGAACTAGAAACCTGAACCAACCTCAACTAGAAACCTGAACCAGCTCTAACTATAAACCTGAACCAGCCCTAATTATAAACCTATAAACCTGAACCAGCCCTAACTATAAACCTGAACCAGCCCCAACTATTAACCTGAACCAGCCCTAACTATAAACCTGAACCAGCCCTAACTATGAACCTGAACCAGGCCTAACTATAAACCTGAACCAGGCCGAACTATGAACCTGAACCAGTCCTAACTATAAACCTGAGCCAGTCCTAACTATAAACCTGAACCAGGCCTAACTATAAACCTGAATCAGCCCTAACTATAAACCTGAACCAGCCCTAACTAGAAACCTGAACCAGGCCTAACTATAAACCTGAATCAGCCCAAACTAGAAACCTGAACCAGCCCTAACTATGAACCTGAACCAGGCCTAACTATAAACCTGAACCAGGCCGAACTATGAACCTGAACCAGCCCTAACTATAAACCTGAACCAGCCCTAACTATAAACCTTAGTCAGCCCTAACTATAAACCTGAACGAGGACTAACTATAAACCTGAACCAGGCCTAACTATGAACCTGAACCAGCCATAACTATAAACCTGAACCAGCCCTAACTATAAACTTGAGCCAGTCCTAACTATAAACCTGAACCAGGCCTAACTATTAACCTGAACCAGCTCTAACTATAAACCTGAACCAGCCCTAACTGTAAACCTGAACCAGTCCTAACCCTAACCCTAACCAGCCCTAACTATGAACCTGAACCAGGCCTAACTATAAACCTGAACCAGCCCTAACTATAAACCTGAACCAGTCCTAACTATGAACCTGAACCAGCCATAACTATGAACCTGAACCAGCCCTAACTATAAACCTGAACCAGTCCTAACCATGAACCTGAACCAGCCATAACTATGAACCTGAACCAGCCCTAACTATAAACCTGAACCAGTCCTAACTATGAACCTGAACCAGCCCTAACTATAAACCTGAACCAGCCCTAACTATGAACCTGAACCAGCCCTAACTATAAACCTGAACCAGCCCTAACTATGAACCTGAACCAGGCCTAACTATAAACCTGAACCAGGCCGAACTATGAACCTGAACCAGCCCTAACTATAAACCTGAACCAGCCCTAACTATAAACCTGAACCAGCCCTAACTATAAACCTGAACCAGGCCTAACTATAAACCTGAACCAGCCCTAACTATGAACCTGAACCAGCCCTAACTATAAACCTGAACCAGCCCTAACTATAAACCTGAACCAGGTCTAACTATAAACCTGAACCAGCCCTAACTATAAACCTGAACCAGCCCTAATTATAAACCTATAAACCTGAACCAGTCCTAACTATAAACCTGAGCCAGTCCTAACCATAAACCTGAACCAGGCCTAACTATAAACCTGAACCAGCCCTAACTAGAAACCTGATCCAGCCCTAACTACAAACCTGAACCAGCCCGAACTAGAAACCTGAACCAAACCCAACTAGAAACCTGAACCAGCCCTAACTATAAACCTGAACCAGCCCTAACTATAAACCTGAACCAGGTCTAACTATAAACCTGAACCAGCCCTAACTATAAACCTGAACCAGCCCTAATTATAAACCTATAAACCTGAACCAGTCCTAACTATAAACCTGAGCCAGTCCTAACCATAAACCTGAACCAGGCCTAACTATAAACCTGAATCAGCCCTAACTATAAACCTGAACCAGCCCTAACTAGAAACCTGATCCAGCCCTAACTATAAACCTGAACCAGCCCTAACTATAAACCTGAACCAGCCCTAATTATAAACCTATAAACCTGAACCAGTCCTAACTATAAACCTGAGCCAGTCCTAACCATAAACCTGAACCAGGCCTAACTATAAACCTGAACCAGCCCTAACTATGAACCTGAACCAGGCCTAACTATAAACCTGAACCAGCCCAAACTATGAACCTGAACCAGCCCTAACTATGAACCTGAACCAGGCCTAACTATAAACCTGAACCAGGCCGAACTATGAACCTGAACCAGCCCTAACTATAAACCTGAACCAGCCCTAACTATAAACCTGAACCAGGCCTAACTATAAACCTGAATCAGCCCTAACTAGAAACCTGAACCAGCCCTAACTAGAAACCTGATCCAGCCCTAACTAGAAACCTGAACCAGCCCTAACTATAAACCTGAACCAGCACTAACTATAAACCTGAACCAGCACTAACTATAAACCTGAACCAGGCCTAACTATAAACCTGAATCAGCCCTAACTAGAAACCTGAACCAGCCCTAACTAGAAACCTGAACCAGCCCAAATTATAAACCTATAAACCTGAACCAGTCCTAACTATAAACCTTAGTCAGCCCTAACTATAAACCTGAACCAGGCCTAACTATAAACCTGAGCCAGGCCTAACTATAAACCTAAACCAGGCCTAACTATGAACCTGAACCAGTCCTAACTATAAACCTGAACCAGGCCTAACTATTAACCTGAATCAGCCCGAACTAGAAACCTGAACCAACCTCAACTAGAAACCTGAACCAGCTCTAACTATAAACCTGAACCAGCCCTAATTATAAACCTATAAACCTGAACCAGCCCTAACTATAAACCTGAACCAGCCCCAACTATTAACCTGAACCAGCCCTAACTATAAACCTGAACCAGCCCTAACTATGAACCTGAACCAGGCCTAACTATAAACCTGAACCAGCCCTAACTATGAACCTGAACCAGGCCTAACTATAAACCTGAACCAGGCCGAACTATGAACCTGAACCAGTCCTAACTATAAACCTGAGCCAGTCCTAACTATGAACCTGAACCAGGCCTAACTATAAACCTGAACCAGCCCCAACTATTAACCTGAACCAGCCCTAACTATAAACCTGAACCAGCCCTAACTATGAACCTGAACCAGGCCTAACTATAAACCTGAACCAGGCCGAACTATGAACCTGAACCAGTCCTAACTATAAACCTGAGCCAGTCCTAACTATGAACCTGAACCAGGCCTAACTATAAACCTGAATCAGCCCTAACTATAAACCTGAACCAGCCCTAACTAGAAACCTGAACCAGGCCTAACTAAACCTGAATCAGCCCAAACTAGAAACCTGAACCAGCCCTAACTATGAACCTGAACCAGGCCTAACTATAAACCTGAACCAGGCCGAACTATGAACCTGAACCAGCCCTAACTATAAACCTGAACCAGCCCTAACTATAAACCTTAGTCAGCCCTAACTATAAACCTGAACGAGGACTAACTATAAACCTGAGCCAGTCCTAACTATAAACCTGAACCAGGCCTAACTATGAACCTGAACCAGCCATAACTATAAACCTGAACCAGGCCCAACTATAAACCTGAACCAGCCCTAATTATAAACCTATAAACCTGAACCAGTCCTAACTATAAACCTGAGCCAGTCCTAACTATAAACCTGAACCAGGCCTAACTATGAACCTGAACCAGCCATAACTATAAACCTGAACCAGGCCCAACTATAAACCTGAACCAGCCCTAATTATAAACCTATAAACCTGAACCAGCCCTAACTATAAACCTGAACCAGCCCCAACTATTAACCTGAACCAGCCCTAACTATAAACCTGAACCAGCCCTAACTATGAACCTGAACCAGGCCTAACTATAAACCTGAGCCAGTCCTAACTATGAACCTGAACCAGGCCTAACTATAAACCTGAACCAGCCCCAACTATTAACCTGAACCAGCCCTAACTATAAACCTGAACCAGCCCTAACTATGAACCTGAACCAGGCCTAACTATAAACCTGAACCAGGCCGAACTATGAACCTGAACCAGTCCTAACTATAAACCTGAGCCAGTCCTAACTATGAACCTGAACCAGGCCTAACTATAAACCTGAATCAGCCCTAACTATAAACCTGAACCAGCCCTAACTAGAAACCTGAACCAGGCCTAACTAAACCTGAATCAGCCCAAACTAGAAACCTGAACCAGCCCTAACTATGAACCTGAACCAGGCCTAACTATAAACCTGAACCAGGCCGAACTATGAACCTGAACCAGCCCTAACTATAAACCTGAACCAGCCCTAACTATAAACCTTAGTCAGCCCTAACTATAAACCTGAACGAGGACTAACTATAAACCTGAGCCAGTCCTAACTATAAACCTGAACCAGGCCTAACTATGAACCTGAACCAGCCATAACTATAAACCTGAACCAGGCCCAACTATAAACCTGAACCAGCCCTAATTATAAACCTATAAACCTGAACCAGTCCTAACTATAAACCTGAGCCAGTCCTAACTATAAACCTGAACCAGGCCTAACTATGAACCTGAACCAGCCATAACTATAAACCTGAACCAGGCCCAACTATAAACCTGAACCAGCCCTAATTATAAACCTATAAACCTGAACCAGCCCTAACTATAAACCTGAACCAGCCCCAACTATTAACCTGAACCAGCCCTAACTATAAACCTGAACCAGCCCTAACTATGAACCTGAACCAGGCCTAACTATAAACCTGAACCAGGCCGAACTATGAACCTGAACCAGTCCTAACTATAAACCTGAGCCAGTCCTAACTATGAACCTGAACCAGGCCTAACTATAAACCTGAATCAGCCCTAACTATAAACCTGAACCAGCCCTAACTAGAAACCTGAACCAGGCCTAACTATAAACCTGAATCAGCCCAAACTAGAAACCTGAACCAGCCCTAACTATGAACCTGAACCAGGCCTAACTATAAACCTGAACCAGGCCGAACTATGAACCTGAACCAGCCCTAACTATAAACCTGAACCAGCCCTAACTAGAAATCTGAACCAGCCCTAAATAGAAACCTGATCCAGCCCTAACTAGAAACCTGAACCAGTCCTAACTATATACCTGAACCAGCCCTAACTATGAACCTGAACCAGCCCTAATTATAAACCTGAACCAGCCCTAACTATAAACCTGAGCCAGCCCTAACTATAAACCTGAACCAGTCCTAACTAGAAACCTGAACCAGCCCTAACTAGAAATCTGAACCAGCCCTAACTAGAAACCTGATCCAGCCCTAACTAGAAACCTGAACCAGCCCTAACTATATACCTGAACCAGCCCTAACTATGAACCTGAACCAGCCCTAATTATAAACCTGAACCAGCCCGAACTATAAACCTGAGCCAGCCCTAACTATAAACCGTAGCCAGACCTAATTATAAACCTGAACCAGTCCTAACTATAAACCTGAACCAGCCCTAATTATAAACCTATAAACCTGAACCAGTCCTAACTGTAAACCTGAGTCAACCCTCACTATAAACCTGAGTCAGCCCTAACTATAAACCTGAACCAGGCCTAACTATAAACCTGAACCAGCCCTAACTATGAACCTGAACCAGGCCTAACTATAAACCTGAACCAGGCCGAACTATGAACCTGAACCAGTCCTAACTATAAACCTGAGCCAGTCCTAACTATGAACCTGAACCAGGCCTAACTATAAACCTGAACCAGCCCCAACTATTAACCTGAACCAGCCCTAACTATAAACCTGAACCAGCCCTAACTATGAACCTGAACCAGGCCTAACTATAAACCTGAACCAGGCCGAACTATGAACCTGAACCAGTCCTAACTATAAACCTGAGCCAGTCCTAACTATGAACCTGAACCAGGCCTAACTATAAACCTGAATCAGCCCTAACTATAAACCTGAACCAGCCCTAACTAGAAACCTGAACCAGGCCTAACTAAACCTGAATCAGCCCAAACTAGAAACCTGAACCAGCCCTAACTATGAACCTGAACCAGGCCTAACTATAAACCTGAACCAGGCCGAACTATGAACCTGAACCAGCCCTAACTATAAACCTGAACCAGCCCTAACTATAAACCTTAGTCAGCCCTAACTATAAACCTGAACGAGGACTAACTATAAACCTGAGCCAGTCCTAACTATAAACCTGAACCAGGCCTAACTATGAACCTGAACCAGCCATAACTATAAACCTGAACCAGGCCCAACTATAAACCTGAACCAGCCCTAATTATAAACCTATAAACCTGAACCAGTCCTAACTATAAACCTGAGCCAGTCCTAACTATAAACCTGAACCAGGCCTAACTATGAACCTGAACCAGCCATAACTATAAACCTGAACCAGGCCCAACTATAAACCTGAACCAGCCCTAATTATAAACCTATAAACCTGAACCAGGCCTAACTATGAACCTGAACCAGCCATAACTATAAACCTGAACCAGGCCCAACTATAAACCTGAACCAGCCCTAATTATAAACCTATAAACCTGAACCAGCCCTAACTATAAACCTGAACCAGCCCCAACTATTAACCTGAACCAGCCCTAACTATAAACCTGAACCAGCCCTAACTATGAACCTGAACCAGGCCTAACTATAAACCTGAACCAGGCCGAACTATGAACCTGAACCAGTCCTAACTATAAACCTGAGCCAGTCCTAACTATGAACCTGAACCAGGCCTAACTATAAACCTGAATCAGCCCTAACTATAAACCTGAACCAGCCCTAACTAGAAACCTGAACCAGGCCTAACTATAAACCTGAATCAGCCCAAACTAGAAACCTGAACCAGCCCTAACTATGAACCTGAACCAGGCCTAACTATAAACCTGAACCAGGCCGAACTATGAACCTGAACCAGCCCTAACTATAAACCTGAACCAGCCCTAACTATAAACCTTAGTCAGCCCTAACTATAAACCTGAACGAGGACTAACTATAAACCTGAGCCAGTCCTAACTATAAACCTGAACCAGGCCTAACTATGAACCTGAACCAGCCATAACTATAAACCTGAACCAGCCCTAACTATAAACTTGAGCCAGTCCTAACTATAAACCTGAACCAGGCCTAACTATTAACCTGAACCAGCTCTAACTATAAACCTGAACCAGCCCTAACTGTAAACCTGAACCAGTCCTAACCCTAACCCTAACCAGCCCTAACTATGAACCTGAACCAGGCCTAACTATAAACCTGAACCAGCCCTAACTATAAACCTGAACCAGTCCTAACTATGAACCTGAACCAGCCATAACTATGAACCTGAACCAGCCCTAACTATAAACCTGAACCAGTCCTAACCATGAACCTGAACCAGCCATAACTATGAACCTGAACCAGCCCTAACTATAAACCTGAACCAGTCCTAACTATGAACCTGAACCAGCCCTAACTATAAACCTGAACCAGCCCTAACTATGAACCTGAACCAGCCCTAACTATAAACCTGAACCAGCCCTAATTATAAACCTGAACCAGCCCGAACTATAAACCTGAGCCAGCCCTAACTATAAACCGTAGCCAGACCTAATTATAAACCTGAACCAGTCCTAACTATAAACCTGAACCAGCCCTAATTATAAACCTATAAACCTGAACCAGTCCTAACTGTAAACCTGAGTCAACCCTCACTATAAACCTGAGTCAGCCCTAACTATAAACCTGAACCAGGCCTAACTATAAACCTGAACCAGCCCTAACTATGAACCTGAACCAGGCCTAACTATAAACCTGAACCAGGCCGAACTATGAACCTGAACCAGTCCTAACTATAAACCTGAGCCAGTCCTAACTATGAACCTGAACCAGGCCTAACTATAAACCTGAACCAGCCCCAACTATTAACCTGAACCAGCCCTAACTATAAACCTGAACCAGCCCTAACTATGAACCTGAACCAGGCCTAACTATAAACCTGAACCAGGCCGAACTATGAACCTGAACCAGTCCTAACTATAAACCTGAGCCAGTCCTAACTATGAACCTGAACCAGGCCTAACTATAAACCTGAATCAGCCCTAACTATAAACCTGAACCAGCCCTAACTAGAAACCTGAACCAGGCCTAACTAAACCTGAATCAGCCCAAACTAGAAACCTGAACCAGCCCTAACTATGAACCTGAACCAGGCCTAACTATAAACCTGAACCAGGCCGAACTATGAACCTGAACCAGCCCTAACTATAAACCTGAACCAGCCCTAACTATAAACCTTAGTCAGCCCTAACTATAAACCTGAACGAGGACTAACTATAAACCTGAGCCAGTCCTAACTATAAACCTGAACCAGGCCTAACTATGAACCTGAACCAGCCATAACTATAAACCTGAACCAGGCCCAACTATAAACCTGAACCAGCCCTAATTATAAACCTATAAACCTGAACCAGTCCTAACTATAAACCTGAGCCAGTCCTAACTATAAACCTGAACCAGGCCTAACTATGAACCTGAACCAGCCATAACTATAAACCTGAACCAGGCCCAACTATAAACCTGAACCAGCCCTAATTATAAACCTATAAACCTGAACCAGGCCTAACTATGAACCTGAACCAGCCATAACTATAAACCTGAACCAGGCCCAACTATAAACCTGAACCAGCCCTAATTATAAACCTATAAACCTGAACCAGCCCTAACTATAAACCTGAACCAGCCCCAACTATTAACCTGAACCAGCCCTAACTATAAACCTGAACCAGCCCTAACTATGAACCTGAACCAGGCCTAACTATAAACCTGAACCAGGCCGAACTATGAACCTGAACCAGTCCTAACTATAAACCTGAGCCAGTCCTAACTATGAACCTGAACCAGGCCTAACTATAAACCTGAATCAGCCCTAACTATAAACCTGAACCAGCCCTAACTAGAAACCTGAACCAGGCCTAACTATAAACCTGAATCAGCCCAAACTAGAAACCTGAACCAGCCCTAACTATGAACCTGAACCAGGCCTAACTATAAACCTGAACCAGGCCGAACTATGAACCTGAACCAGCCCTAACTATAAACCTGAACCAGCCCTAACTATAAACCTTAGTCAGCCCTAACTATAAACCTGAACGAGGACTAACTATAAACCTGAGCCAGTCCTAACTATAAACCTGAACCAGGCCTAACTATGAACCTGAACCAGCCATAACTATAAACCTGAACCAGCCCTAACTATAAACTTGAGCCAGTCCTAACTATAAACCTGAACCAGGCCTAACTATTAACCTGAACCAGCTCTAACTATAAACCTGAACCAGCCCTAACTGTAAACCTGAACCAGTCCTAACCCTAACCCTAACCAGCCCTAACTATGAACCTGAACCAGGCCTAACTATAAACCTGAACCAGCCCTAACTATAAACCTGAACCAGTCCTAACTATGAACCTGAACCAGCCATAACTATGAACCTGAACCAGCCCTAACTATAAACCTGAACCAGTCCTAACCATGAACCTGAACCAGCCATAACTATGAACCTGAACCAGCCCTAACTATAAACCTGAACCAGTCCTAACTATGAACCTGAACCAGCCCTAACTATAAACCTGAACCAGCCCTAACTATGAACCTGAACCAGCCCTAACTATAAACCTGAACCAGCCCTAACTATGAACCTGAACCAGGCCTAACTATAAACCTGAACCAGGCCGAACTATGAACCTGAACCAGCCCTAACTATAAACCTGAACCAGCCCTAACTATAAACCTGAACCAGCCCTAACTATAAACCTGAACCAGGCCTAACTATAAACCTGAACCAGCCCTAACTATGAACCTGAACCAGCCCTAACTATAAACCTGAACCAGCCCTAACTATAAACCTGAACCAGGTCTAACTATAAACCTGAACCAGCCCTAACTATAAACCTGAACCAGCCCTAATTATAAACCTATAAACCTGAACCAGTCCTAACTATAAACCTGAGCCAGTCCTAACCATAAACCTGAACCAGGCCTAACTATAAACCTGAACCAGCCCTAACTAGAAACCTGATCCAGCCCTAACTACAAACCTGAACCAGCCCGAACTAGAAACCTGAACCAAACCCAACTAGAAACCTGAACCAGCTCTAACTATAAACCTGAACCAGCCCTAACTATAAACCTGAACCAGCCCTAACTATGAACCTGAACCAGCCCTAACTATAAACCTGAACCAGCCCTAACTATGAACCTGAACCAGGCCTAACTATAAACCTGAACCAGGCCGAACTATGAACCTGAACCAGCCCGAACTATAAACCTGAACCAGCCCTAACTATAAACCTGAACCAGCCCTAACTATAAACCTGAACCAGGCCTAACTATAAACCTGAATCAGCCCTAACTAGAAACCTGAACCAGCCCTAACTAGAAACCTGATCCAGCCCTAACTAGAAACCTGAACCAGCCCTAACTAGAAACCTGAACCAGCACTAACTATAAACCTGAACCAGCACTAACTATAAACCTGAACCAGGCCTAACTATAAACCTGAATCAGCCCTAACTAGAAACCTGAACCAGCCCTAACTAGAAACCTGAACCAGCCCTAATTATAAACCTATAAACCTGAACCAGTCCTAACTATAAACCTTAGTCAGCCCTAACTATAAACCTGAACCAGGCCTAACTATAAACCTGAGCCAGGCCTAACTATAAACCTAAACCAGGCCTAACTATGAACCTGAACCAGCCCTAACTATAAACCTGAACCAGGCCTAACTATGAACCTGAACCAGCCCTAACTATAAACCTGAACCAGCCCTAACTATGAACCTGAACCAGGCCCCACTATAAACCTGAACCAGCCCTAACTATGAACCTGAACCAGTCCTAACTATAAACCTGAACCAGCCCTAATTATAAACCTATAAACCTGAACCAGCCCTAACTATAAACCTGAACCAGCCCTAACTATTAACCTGAACCAGCCCTAACTATAAACCTGAACCAGCCCTAACTATGAACCTGAACCAGGCCTAACTATAAACCTGAACCAGGCCGAACTATGAACCTGAACCAGCCCTAACTATAAACCTGAACCAGCCCTAACTATAAACCTGAACCAGCCCTAACTATAAACCTGAACCAGGCCTAACTATAAACCTGAACCAGCCCTAATTATAGACCTATAAACCTGAACCAGTCCTAACTATAAACCTGAGCCAGTCCTAACTATAAACCTGAACCAGGCCTAACTATAAACCTGAATCAGCCCTAACTATAAACCTGAACCAGCCCTAACTAGAAACCTGAACCAGGCCTAACTATAAACCTGAATCAGCCCAAACTAGAAACCTGAACCAGCCCTAACTAGAAACCTGAACCAGCCCTAATTATAGACCTATAAACCTGAACCAGTCCTAACTATAAACCTTAGTCAGCCCTAACTATAAACCTGAACCAGGCCTAACTATAAACCTGAGCCAGTCCTAACTATAAACCTAAACCAGGCCTAACTATGAACCTGAACCAGCCCTAACTATAAATCTGAACCAGCCCTAACTATAAACTTGAGCCAGTCCTAACTATAAACCTGAACCAGGCCTAACTATTAACCTGAATCAGCCCTAACTAGAAACCTGAACCAGCCCGAACTAGAAACCTGAACCAACCTCAACTAGAAACCTGAACCAGCTCTAACTATAAACCTGAACCAGCCCTAACTATAAACCTGAACCAGCCCTAACTATGAACCTGAACCAGGCCTAACTATAAACCTGAACCAGCCCTAACTATAAACCTGAACCAGTCCTAACTATGAACCTGAACCAGCCATAACTATGAACCTGAACCAGCCCTAACTATAAACCTGAACCAGTCCTAACCATGAACCTGAACCAGCCATAACTATGAACCTGAACCAGCCCTAACTATAAACCTGAACCAGTCCTAACTATGAACCTGAACCAGCCCTAACTATAAACCTGAACCAGCCCTAACTATGAACCTGAACCAGCCCTAACTATAAACCTGAACCAGCCCTAACTATGAACCTGAACCAGGCCTAACTATAAACCTGAACCAGGCCGAACTATGAACCTGAACCAGCCCTAACTATAAACCTGAACCAGCCCTAACTATAAACCTGAACCAGCCCTAACTATAAACCTGAACCAGGCCTAACTATAAACCTGAACCAGCCCTAACTATGAACCTGAACCAGCCCTAACTATAAACCTGAACCAGCCCTAACTATAAACCTGAACCAGGTCTAACTATAAACCTGAACCAGCCCTAACTATAAACCTGAACCAGCCCTAATTATAAACCTATAAACCTGAACCAGTCCTAACTATAAACCTGAGCCAGTCCTAACCATAAACCTGAACCAGGCCTAACTATAAACCTGAACCAGCCCTAACTAGAAACCTGATCCAGCCCTAACTACAAACCTGAACCAGCCCGAACTAGAAACCTGAACCAAACCCAACTAGAAACCTGAACCAGCTCTAACTATAAACCTGAACCAGCCCTAACTATAAACCTGAACCAGCCCTAACTATGAACCTGAACCAGCCCTAACTATAAACCTGAACCAGCCCTAACTATGAACCTGAACCAGGCCTAACTATAAACCTGAACCAGGCCGAACTATGAACCTGAACCAGCCCGAACTATAAACCTGAACCAGCCCTAACTATAAACCTGAACCAGCCCTAACTATAAACCTGAACCAGGCCTAACTATAAACCTGAATCAGCCCTAACTAGAAACCTGAACCAGCCCTAACTAGAAACCTGATCCAGCCCTAACTAGAAACCTGAACCAGCCCTAACTAGAAACCTGAACCAGCACTAACTATAAACCTGAACCAGCACTAACTATAAACCTGAACCAGGCCTAACTATAAACCTGAATCAGCCCTAACTAGAAACCTGAACCAGCCCTAACTAGAAACCTGAACCAGCCCTAATTATAAACCTATAAACCTGAACCAGTCCTAACTATAAACCTTAGTCAGCCCTAACTATAAACCTGAACCAGGCCTAACTATAAACCTGAGCCAGGCCTAACTATAAACCTAAACCAGGCCTAACTATGAACCTGAACCAGCCCTAACTATAAACCTGAACCAGGCCTAACTATGAACCTGAACCAGCCCTAACTATAAACCTGAACCAGCCCTAACTATGAACCTGAACCAGGCCCCACTATAAACCTGAACCAGCCCTAACTATAAACCTGAACCAGTCCTAACTATAAACCTGAACCAGCCCTAATTATAAACCTATAAACCTGAACCAGCCCTAACTATAAACCTGAACCAGCCCTAACTATTAACCTGAACCAGCCCTAACTATAAACCTGAACCAGCCCTAACTATGAACCTGAACCAGGCCTAACTATAAACCTGAACCAGGCCGAACTATGAACCTGAACCAGCCCTAACTATAAACCTGAACCAGCCCTAACTATAAACCTGAACCAGCCCTAACTATAAACCTGAACCAGGCCTAACTATAAACCTGAACCAGCCCTAATTATAGACCTATAAACCTGAACCAGTCCTAACTATAAACCTGAGCCAGTCCTAACTATAAACCTGAACCAGGCCTAACTATAAACCTGAATCAGCCCTAACTATAAACCTGAACCAGCCCTAACTAGAAACCTGAACCAGGCCTAACTATAAACCTGAATCAGCCCAAACTAGAAACCTGAACCAGCCCTAACTAGAAACCTGAACCAGCCCTAATTATAGACCTATAAACCTGAACCAGTCCTAACTATAAACCTTAGTCAGCCCTAACTATAAACCTGAACCAGGCCTAACTATAAACCTGAGCCAGTCCTAACTATAAACCTAAACCAGGCCTAACTATGAACCTGAACCAGCCCTAACTATAAATCTGAACCAGCCCTAACTATAAACTTGAGCCAGTCCTAACTATAAACCTGAACCAGGCCTAACTATTAACCTGAATCAGCCCTAACTAGAAACCTGAACCAGCCCGAACTAGAAACCTGAACCAACCTCAACTAGAAACCTGAACCAGCTCTAACTATAAACCTGAACCAGCCCTAACTATAAACCTGAACCAGTCCTAACTATGAACCTGAACCAGCCATAACTATGAACCTGAACCAGCCCTAACTATAAACCTGAACCAGCCCTAACTATGAACCTGAACCAGCCCTAACTATAAACCTGAACCAGTCCTAACTATAAACCTGAACCAGCCCTAATTATAAACCTATAAACCTGAACCAGTCCTAACTATAAACCTGAGTCAGCCCTAACTATAAACCTGAACCAGCCCTAATTATAAACCTATAAACCTGAACCAGTCCCAACTATAAACCTGAGTCAGCCCTAACTATAAACCTGGACCAGGCCTAACTATAAACCTGAACCAGCCCTAACTATGAACCTGAACCAGCCCTAACTATAAACCTGAACCAGCCCTAACTATAAACCTGAACCAGCCCTAACTATCAACCTGAACCAGCCCTAACTATAAACCTGAACCAGTACTAACTATGAACCTGAACCAGGCCTAACTATAAACCTAAACCAGGCCTAACTATGAACCTGAACCAGCCCTAACTATAAACCTGAACCAGGCCTAACTATGAACCTGAACCAGCCCTAACTATAAACCTGAACCAGCCCTAACTATGAACCTGAACCAGGCCCCACTATAAACCTGAACCAGCCCTAACTATAAACCTGAACCAGTCCTAACTATAAACCTGAACCAGCCCTAATTATAAACCTATAAACCTGAACCAGTCCCAACTATAAACCTGAGTCAGCCCTAACTATAAACCTGGACCAGGCCTAACTATAAACCTGAACCAGCCCTAACTATGAACCTGAACCAGCCCTAACTATAAACCTGAACCAGCCCTAACTATAAACCTGAACCAGCCCTAACTATCAACCTGAACCAGCCCTAACTATAAACCTGAACCAGTACTAACTATGAACCTGAACCAGGCCTAACTATAAACCTAAACCAGGCCTAACTATGAACCTGAACCAGCCCTAACTATAAACCTGAACCAGGCCTAACTATGAACCTGAACCAGCCCTAACTATAAACCTGAACCAGCCCTAACTATGAACCTGAACCAGGCCCCACTATAAACCTGAACCAGCCCTAACTATAAACCTGAACCAGTCCTAACTATAAACCTGAACCAGCCCTAATTATAAACCTATAAACCTGAACCAGCCCTAACTATAAACCTGAACCAGCCCTAACTATTAACCTGAACCAGCCCTAACTATAAACCTGAACCAGCCCTAACTATGAACCTGAACCAGGCCTAACTATAAACCTGAACCAGGCCGAACTATGAACCTGAACCAGCCCTAACTATAAACCTGAACCAGCCCTAACTATAAACCTGAACCAGCCCTAACTATAAACCTGAACCAGGCCTAACTATAAACCTGAACCAGCCCTAATTATAGACCTATAAACCTGAACCAGTCCTAACTATAAACCTGAGCCAGTCCTAACTATAAACCTGAACCAGGCCTAACTATAAACCTGAATCAGCCCTAACTATAAACCTGAACCAGCCCTAACTAGAAACCTGAACCAGGCCTAACTATAAACCTGAATCAGCCCAAACTAGAAACCTGAACCAGCCCTAACTAGAAACCTGAACCAGCCCTAATTATAGACCTATAAACCTGAACCAGTCCTAACTATAAACCTTAGTCAGCCCTAACTATAAACCTGAACCAGGCCTAACTATAAACCTGAGCCAGTCCTAACTATAAACCTAAACCAGGCCTAACTATGAACCTGAACCAGCCCTAACTATAAATCTGAACCAGCCCTAACTATAAACTTTAGCCAGTCCTAACTATAAACCTGAACCAGGCCTAACTATTAACCTGAATCAGCCCTAACTAGAAACCTGAACCAGCCCGAACTAGAAACCTGAACCAACCTCAACTAGAAACCTGAACCAGCTCTAACTATAAACCTGAACCAGCCCTAACTATAAACCTGAACCAGCCCTAACTATTAACCTGAACCAGCCCTAACTATAAACCTGAACCAGTCCTAACTATGAACCTGAACCAGCCATAACTATGAACCTGAACCAGCCCTAACTATAAACCTGAACCAGCCCTAACTATGAACCTGAACCAGCCCTAACTATAAACCTGAACCAGTCCTAACTATAAACCTGAGTCAGCCCTCACTATAAACCTGAACCAGCCCTAATTATAAACCTGAACCAGCCCTAACTATAAACCTGAACCAGGTCTAACTATAAACCTGAACCAGCCCTAACTATAAACCTGAACCAGCCCTAATTATAAACCTATAAACCTGAACCAGCCCTAATTATAAACCTATAAACCTGAACCAGTCCTAACTATAAACCTGAGTCAGCCCTAACTATAAACCTGAACCAGGCCTAACTATAAACCTGAGCCCGTCCTTACTATAAACCTGGACCAGGCCTAACTATAAACCTGAACCAGCCCTAACTATGAACCTGAACCAGCCCTAACTATAAACCTGAACCAGCCCTAACTATGAACCTGAACCAGCCCTAACTATAAACCTGAACCAGCCCTAACTATCAACCTGAACCAGCCCTAACTATAAACCTGAACCAGTACTAACTATGAACCTGAACCAGGCCCAACTATAAACCTGAACCAGCCCTAATTATAAACCTATAAACCTGAACCAGTCCTAACTATAAACCTGAGTCAGCCCTAACTATAAACCTGAGTCAGCCCTAACTATAAACCTGAACCAGCCCTAATTATAAACCTATAAACCTGAACCAGTCCCAACTATAAACCTGAGTCAGCCCTAACTATAAACCTGAACCAGGCCTAACTATAAACCTGAGCCCGTCCTTACTATAAACCTGGACCAGGCCTAACTATAAACCTGAACCAGCCCTAACTATGAACCTGAACCAGCCCTAACTATGAACCTGAACCAGCCCTAACTATAAACCTGAACCAGCCCTAACTATCAACCTGAACCAGCCCTAACTATAAACCTGAACCAGTACTAACTATGAACCTGAACCAGCCCTAACTATAAACCTGAACCAGCCCTAACTATGAACCTGAACCAGCCCTAACTATAAACCTGAACCAGCCATAACTATGAACCTGAACCAGGCCCAACTATAAACCTGAACCAGCCCTAATTATAAACCTATAAACCTGAACCAGTCCTAACTATAAACCTGAGTCAGCCCTAACTATAAACCTGAGTCAGACCTAACTATAAACCTGAACCAGGCCTAACTATAAACCTGAGCCCGTCCTAACTATGAACCGGGACCAGGCCTAACTATAAACCTGAACCAGCCCTAACTATGAACCTGAACCAGCCCTAACTATAAACTTGAGCCAGTCCTAACTATAAACCTGAACCAGGCCTAATTATGAACCTGAATCAGCCCTAACTATAAACCTGAACCAGCCCTAACTATAAACCTGAGCCAGCCCTAACTATAAACCTGAACCAGTCCTAACTAGAAACCTGAACCAGCCCTAACTAGAAATCTGAACCAGCCCTAACTAGAAACCTGATCCAGCCCTAACTAGAAACCTGAACCAGCCCTAACTATATACCTGAACCAGCCCTAACTATGAACCTGGACCAGGCCTAACTATAAACCTGAACCAGCCCTAACTATGAACCTGAACCAGCCCTAACTAGAAACCTGATCCAGCCCTAACTAGAAACCTGAACCAGCCCTAACTATATACCTGAACCAGCCCTAACTATGAACCTGGACCAGGCCTAACTATAAACCTGAACCAGCCCTAACTATGAACCTGAACCAGCCCTAACTATGAACCTGAACCAGCCCTAACTATAAACCTGAACCAGCCCTAACTATCAACCTGAACCAGCCCTAACTATAAACCTGAACCAGCCCTAACTATGAACCTGAACCAGCCCTAACTATAAACCTGAACCAGCCATAACTATGAACCTGAACCAGGCCCAACTATAAACCTGAACCAGCCCTAATTATAAACCTATAAACCTGAACCAGTCCTAACTATAAACCTGAGTCAGCCCTAACTATAAACCTGAGTCAGCCCTAACTATAAACCTGAACCAGGCCTAACTATAAACCTGAGCCCGTCCTAACTATGAACCGGGACCAGGCCTAACTATAAACCTGAACCAGCCCTAACTATGAACCTGAACCAGCCCTAACTATAAACTTGAGCCAGTCCTAACTATAAACCTGAACCAGGCCTAATTATGAACCTGAATCAGCCCTAACTATAAACCTGAACCAGCCCTAACTATAAACCTGAGCCAGCCCTAACTATAAACCTGAACCAGTCCTAACTAGAAACCTGAACCAGCCCTAACTAGAAATCTGAACCAGCCCAAACTAGAAACCTGATCCAGCCCTAACTAGAAACCTGAACCAGCCCTAACTATATACCTGAACCAGCCCTAACTATGAACCTGAACCAGCCCTAATTCTAAACCTGAACCAGCCCTAACTATAAACCTGAGCCAGCCCTAACTATAAACCTGAGCCAGACCTAATTATAAACCTGAACCAGTCCTAACTATAAACCTGAACCAGCCCTAATTATAAACCTATAAACCTGAACCAGGTCTAACTATAAACCTGAACCAGCCCTAACTATAAACCTAAACCAGCCCTAATTATAGACCTATAAACCTGAACCAGCCCTAATTATAAACCTATAAACCTGAACCAGTCCTAACTATAAACCTGAGTCAGCCCTAACTATAAACCTGAACCAGCCCTAATTATAAACCTATAAACCTGAACCAGTCCCAACTATAAACCTGAGTCAGCCCTAACTATAAACCTGAACCAGGCCTAACTATAAACCTGAGCCCGTCCTTACTATAAACCTGGACCAGGCCTAACTATAAACCTGAACCAGCCCTAACTATGAACCTGAACCAGCCCTAACTATAAACCTGAACCAGCCCTAACTATCAACCTGAACCAGCCCTAACTATAAACCTGAACCAGCCCTAACTATCAACCTGAACCAGCCCTAACTATAAACCTGAACCAGGCCTAACTATGAACCTGAACCAGCCCTAACTATAAACCTGAACCAGCCCTAACTATGAACCTGAACCAGGCCCCACTATAAACCTGAACCAGCCCTAACTATAAACCTGAACCAGTCCTAACTATAAACCTGAACCAGCCCTAATTATAAACCTATAAACCTGAACCAGCCCTAACTATAAACCTGAACCAGCCCTAACTATTAACCTGAACCAGCCCTAACTATAAACCTGAACCAGCCCTAACTATGAACCTGAACCAGGCCTAACTATAAACCTGAACCAGGCCGAACTATGAACCTGAACCAGCCCTAACTATAAACCTGAACCAGCCCTAACTATAAACCTGAACCAGCCCTAACTATAAACCTGAACCAGGCCTAACTATAAACCTGAACCAGCCCTAATTATAGACCTATAAACCTGAACCAGTCCTAACTATAAACCTGAGCCAGTCCTAACTATAAACCTGAACCAGGCCTAACTATAAACCTGAATCAGCCCTAACTATAAACCTGAACCAGCCCTAACTAGAAACCTGAACCAGGCCTAACTATAAACCTGAATCAGCCCAAACTAGAAACCTGAACCAGCCCTAACTAGAAACCTGAACCAGCCCTAATTATAGACCTATAAACCTGAACCAGTCCTAACTATAAACCTTAGTCAGCCCTAACTATAAACCTGAACCAGGCCTAACTATAAACCTGAGCCAGTCCTAACTATAAACCTAAACCAGGCCTAACTATGAACCTGAACCAGCCCTAACTATAAATCTGAACCAGCCCTAACTATAAACTTTAGCCAGTCCTAACTATAAACCTGAACCAGGCCTAACTATTAACCTGAATCAGCCCTAACTAGAAACCTGAACCAGCCCGAACTAGAAACCTGAACCAACCTCAACTAGAAACCTGAACCAGCTCTAACTATAAACCTGAACCAGCCCTAACTATAAACCTGAACCAGCCCTAACTATTAACCTGAACCAGCCCTAACTATAAACCTGAACCAGTCCTAACTATGAACCTGAACCAGCCATAACTATGAACCTGAACCAGCCCTAACTATAAACCTGAACCAGCCCTAACTATGAACCTGAACCAGCCCTAACTATAAACCTGAACCAGCCATAACTATGAACCTGAACCAGGCCCAACTATAAACCTGAACCAGCCCTAATTATAAACCTATAAACCTGAACCAGTCCTAACTATAAACCTGAGTCAGCCCTAACTATAAACCTGAGTCAGCCCTAACTATAAACCTGAACCAGCCCTAATTATAAACCTATAAACCTGAACCAGTCCCAACTATAAACCTGAGTCAGCCCTAACTATAAACCTGAACCAGGCCTAACTATAAACCTGAGCCCGTCCTTACTATAAACCTGGACCAGGCCTAACTATAAACCTGAACCAGCCCTAACTATGAACCTGAACCAGCCCTAACTATGAACCTGAACCAGCCCTAACTATAAACCTGAACCAGCCCTAACTATCAACCTGAACCAGCCCTAACTATATACCTGAACCAGCCCTAACTATGAACCTGGACCAGGCCTAACTATAAACCTGAACCAGCCCTAACTATGAACCTGAACCAGCCCTAACTATGAACCTGAACCAGCCCTAACTATAAACCTGAACCAGCCCTAACTATCAACCTGAACCAGCCCTAACTATAAACCTGAACCAGTACTAACTATGAACCTGAACCAGCCCTAACTATAAACCTGAACCAGCCCTAACTATGAACCTGAACCAGCCCTAACTATAAACCTGAACCAGCCATAACTATGAACCTGAACCAGGCCCAACTATAAACCTGAACCAGCCCTAATTATAAACCTATAAACCTGAACCAGTCCTAACTATAAACCTGAGTCAGCCCTAACTATAAACCTGAGTCAGCCCTAACTATAAACCTGAACCAGGCCTAACTATAAACCTGAGCCCGTCCTAACTATGAACCGGGACCAGGCCTAACTATAAACCTGAACCAGCCCTAACTATGAACCTGAACCAGCCCTAACTATAAACTTGAGCCAGTCCTAACTATAAACCTGAACCAGGCCTAATTATGAACCTGAATCAGCCCTAACTATAAACCTGAACCAGCCCTAACTATAAACCTGAGCCAGCCCTAACTATAAACCTGAACCAGTCCTAACTAGAAACCTGAACCAGCCCTAACTAGAAATCTGAACCAGCCCAAACTAGAAACCTGATCCAGCCCTAACTAGAAACCTGAACCAGCCCTAACTATATACCTGAACCAGCCCTAACTATGAACCTGAACCAGCCCTAACTATAAACCTGAGCCAGCCCTAACTATAAACCTGAGCCAGACCTAATTATAAACCTGAACCAGTCCTAACTATAAACCTGAACCAGCCCTAATTATAAACCTATAAACCTGAACCAGGTCTAACTATAAACCTGAACCAGCCCTAACTATAAACCTAAACCAGCCCTAATTATAAACCTATAAACCTGAACCAGCCCTAATTATAAACCTATAAACCTGAACCAGTCCTAACTATAAACCTGAGTCAGCCCTAACTATAAACCTGAACCAGCCCTAATTATAAACCTATAAACCTGAACCAGTCCCAACTATAAACCTGAGTCAGCCCTAACTATAAACCTGAACCAGGCCTAACTATAAACCTGAGCCCGTCCTTACTATAAACCTGGACCAGGCCTAACTATAAACCTGAACCAGCCCTAACTATGAACCTGAACCAGCCCTAACTATAAACCTGAACCAGCCCTAACTATCAACCTGAACCAGCCCTAACTATAAACCTGAACCAGCCCTAACTATCAACCTGAACCAGCCCTAACTATAAACCTGAACCAGTACTAACTATGAACCTGAACCAGCCCTAACTATAAACCTGAACCAGCCCTAACTATGAACCTGAACCAGCCATAACTATGAACCTGAACCAGGCCCAACTATAAACCTGAACCAGCCCTAATTATAAACCTATAAACCTGAGCCAGACCTAATTATAAACCTGAACCAGTCCTAACTATAAACCTGAACCAGCCATAACTATAAACCTGAACCAGCCCTAACTATAAACCTGAGCCAGCCCTAACTATAAACCTGAACCAGTCCTAACTAGAAACCTGAACCAGCCCTAACTAGAAATCTGAACCAGCCCTAACTAGAAACCTGATCCAGCCCTAACTAGAAACCTGAACCAGCCCTAACTATATACCTGAACCAGCCCTAACTATGAACCTGGACCAGGCCTAACTATAAACCTGAACCAGCCCTAACTATGAACCTGAACCAGCCCTAACTAGAAACCTGATCCAGCCCTAACTAGAAACCTGAACCAGCCCTAACTATATACCTGAACCAGCCCTAACTATGAACCTGGACCAGGCCTAACTATAAACCTGAACCAGCCCTAACTATGAACCTGAACCAGCCCTAACTATGAACCTGAACCAGCCCTAACTATAAACCTGAACCAGCCCTAACTATCAACCTGAACCAGCCCTAACTATAAACCTGAACCAGTACTAACTATGAACCTGAACCAGCCCTAACTATAAACCTGAACCAGCCCTAACTATGAACCTGAACCAGCCCTAACTATAAACCTGAACCAGCCATAACTATGAACCTGAACCAGGCCCAACTATAAACCTGAACCAGCCCTAATTATAAACCTATAAACCTGAACCAGTCCTAACTATAAACCTGAGTCAGCCCTAACTATAAACCTGAGTCAGCCCTAACTATAAACCTGAACCAGGCCTAACTATAAACCTGAGCCCGTCCTAACTATGAACCGGGACCAGGCCTAACTATAAACCTGAACCAGCCCTAACTATGAACCTGAACCAGCCCTAACTATAAACTTGAGCCAGTCCTAACTATAAACCTGAACCAGGCCTAATTATGAACCTGAATCAGCCCTAACTATAAACCTGAACCAGCCCTAACTATAAACCTGAGCCAGCCCTAACTATAAACCTGAACCAGTCCTAACTAGAAACCTGAACCAGCCCTAACTAGAAATCTGAACCAGCCCAAACTAGAAACCTGATCCAGCCCTAACTAGAAACCTGAACCAGCCCTAACTATATACCTGAACCAGCCCTAACTATGAACCTGAACCAGCCCTAATTCTAAACCTGAACCAGCCCTAACTATAAACCTGAGCCAGCCCTAACTATAAACCTGAGCCAGACCTAATTATAAACCTGAACCAGTCCTAACTATAAACCTGAACCAGCCCTAATTATAAACCTATAAACCTGAACCAGGTCTAACTATAAACCTGAACCAGCCCTAACTATAAACCTAAACCAGCCCTAATTATAAACCTATAAACCTGAACCAGCCCTAATTATAAACCTATAAACCTGAACCAGTCCTAACTATAAACCTGAGTCAGCCCTAACTATAAACCTGAACCAGCCCTAATTATAAACCTATAAACCTGAACCAGTCCCAACTATAAACCTGAGTCAGCCCTAACTATAAACCTGAACCAGGCCTAACTATAAACCTGAGCCCGTCCTTACTATAAACCTGGACCAGGCCTAACTATAAACCTGAACCAGCCATAACTATGAACCTGAACCAGCCCTAACTATAAACCTGAACCAGCCCTAACTATCAACCTGAACCAGCCCTAACTATAAACCTGAACCAGCCCTAACTATCAACCTGAACCAGCCCTAACTATAAACCTGAACCAGTACTAACTATGAACCTGAACCAGCCCTAACTATAAACCTGAACCAGCCCTAACTATGAACCTGAACCAGCCATAACTATGAACCTGAACCAGGCCCAACTATAAACCTGAACCAGCCCTAATTATAAACCTATAAACCTGAGCCAGACCTAATTATAAACCTGAACCAGTCCTAACTATAAACCTGAACCAGCCATAACTATAAACCTGAACCAGCCCTAACTATAAACCTGAGCCAGCCCTAACTATAAACCTGAACCAGCCCTAACTAGAAATCTGAACCAGCCCTAACTAGAAACCTGATCCAGCCCGAACTAGAAACCTGAACCAGCCCTAACTATATACCTGAACCAGCCCTAACTATGAACCTGAACCAGCCCTAATTCTAAACCTGAACCAGCCCTAACTATAAACCTGAGCCAGCCCTAACTATAAACCTGAGCCAGACCTAATTATAAACCTGAACCAGTCCTAACTATAAACCTGAACCAGCCCTAATTATAAACCTATAAACCTGAACCAGGTCTAACTATAAACCTGAACCAGCCCTAACTATAAACCTGAACCAGCCCTAATTATAAACCTATAAACCTGAACCAGCCCTAATTATAAACCTATAAACCTGAACCAGTCCTAACTATAAACCTGAGTCAGCCCTAACTATAAACCTGAACCAGCCCTAATTATAAACCTATAAACCTGAACCAGTCCCAACTATAAACCTGAGTCAGCCCTAACTATAAACCTGAACCAGGCCTAACTATAAACCTGAGCCCGTCCTTACTATAAACCTGGACCAGGCCTAACTATAAACCTGAACCAGCCCTAACTATGAACCTGAACCAGCCCTAACTATAAACCTGAACCAGCCCTAACTATGAACCTGAACCAGCCCTAACTATAAACCTGAACCAGCCCTAACTATCAACCTGAACCAGCCCTAACTATAAACCTGAACCAGTACTAACTATGAACCTGAACCAGCCCTAACTATAAACCTGAACCAGCCCTAACTATGAACCTGAACCAGCCCTAACTATAAACCTGAACCAGCCATAACTATGAACCTGAACCAGGCCCAACTACAAACCTGAACCAGCCCTAATTATAAATCTATAAACCTGAACCAGTCCTAACTATAAACCTGAGTCAGCCCTAACTATAAACCTGAGTCAGCCCTAACTATAAACCTGAACCAGGCCTAACTATAAACCTGAGCCCGTCCTTACTATAAACCTGGACCAGGCCTAACTATAAACCTGAACCAGCCCTAACTATGAACCTGAACCAGCCCTAACTATGAACCTGAACCAGCCCTAACTATAAACCTGAACCAGCCCTAACTATCAACCTGAACCAGCCCTAACTATAAACCTGAACCAGTACTAACTATGAACCTGAACCAGCCCTAACTATAAACCTGAACCAGCCCTAACTATGAACCTGAACCAGCCCTAACTATAAACCTGAACCAGCCATAACTATGAACCTGAACCAGGCCCAACTATAAACCTGAACCAGCCCTAATTATAAACCTATAAACCTGAACCAGTCCTAACTATAAACCTGAGTCAGCCCTAACTATAAACCTGAGTCAGCCCTAACTATAAACCTGAACCAGGCCTAACTATAAACCTGAGCCCGTCCTAACTATGAACCGGGACCAGGCCTAACTATAAACCTGAACCAGCCCTAACTATGAACCTGAACCAGCCCTAACTATAAACTTGAGCCAGTCCTAACTATAAACCTGAACCAGGCCTAATTATGAACCTGAATCAGCCCTAACTATAAACCTGAACCAGCCCTAACTATAAACCTGAGCCAGCCCTAACTATAAACCTGAACCAGTCCTAACTAGAAACCTGAACCAGCCCTAACTAGAAATCTGAACCAGCCCTAAATAGAAACCTGATCCAGCCCTAACTAGAAACCTGAACCAGTCCTAACTATATACCTGAACCAGCCCTAACTATGAACCTGAACCAGCCCTAATTATAAACCTGAACCAGCCCTAACTATAAACCTGAGCCAGCCCTAACTATAAACCTGAACCAGTCCTAACTAGAAACCTGAACCAGCCCTAACTAGAAATCTGAACCAGCCCTAACTAGAAACCTGATCCAGCCCTAACTAGAAACCTGAACCAGCCCTAACTATATACCTGAACCAGCCCTAACTATGAACCTGAACCAGCCCTAATTATAAACCTGAACCAGCCCGAACTATAAACCTGAGCCAGCCCTAACTATAAACCGTAGCCAGACCTAATTATAAACCTGAACCAGTCCTAACTATAAACCTGAACCAGCCCTAATTATAAACCTATAAACCTGAACCAGTCCTAACTGTAAACCTGAGTCAACCCTCACTATAAACCTGAGTCAGCCCTAACTATAAACCTGAACCAGGCCTAACTATAAACCTGAGCCAGTCCTAACTATGAACCTGAACCAGGCCTAACTATAAACCTGAATCAGCCCCAACTATAAACCTGAACCAGCCCTAACTAGAAATCTGAACCAGCCCTAACTAGAAACCTGATCCAGCCCTAACTAGAAACCTGAACCAGCCCTAACTATATACCTGAACCAGCCCTAACTATGAACCTGAACCAGCCCTAATTATAAACCTGAACCAGCCCTAACTATAAACCTGAGCCAGCCCTAACTATAAACCTGAGCCAGACCTAATTATAAACCTGAACCAGTCTTAACTATAAACCTGAACCAGCCCTAATTATAAACCTATAAACCTGAACCAGTCCTAACTGTAAACCTGAGTCAACCCTCACTATAAACCTGAGTCAGCCCTAACTATAAACCTGAACCAGGCCTAACTATAAACCTGAGCCAGTCCTAACTATGAACCTGAACCAGGCCTAACTATAAACCTGAATCAGCCCCAACTATAAACCTGAACCAGCCCTAACTATAAATCTGAGCCAGTCCTAACTATAAACCTGAGCCCGTCCTAACTATAAACCTGGACCAGGCCTAATTATGAACCTGAATCAGCCTTAACTATAAACCTGAACCAGCCCTAACTATAAACCTGAGCCAGCCCTAACTATAAACCTGAACCAGTCCTAACTAGAAACCTGAACCAGCCCTAACTAGAAACCTGAACCAGCCCTAACTAGAAACCTGATCCAGCCCTAACTAGAAACCTGAACCAGCCCTAACTAGAAACCTGAACCAGCCCTAACTATGAACCTGAACCAGCCCTAACTATAAACTTGAGCCAGTCCTAACTATAAACCTGAACCAGGCCTAATTATGAACCTGAATCAGCCCTAACTATAAACCTGAACCAGCCCTAACTATAAACCTGAGCCAGCCCTAACTATAAACCTGAACCAGTCCTAACTAGAAACCTGAACCAGCCCTAACTAGAAATCTGAACCAGCCCTAAATAGAAACCTGATCCAGCCCTAACTAGAAACCTGAACCAGTCCTAACTATATACCTGAACCAGCCCTAACTATGAACCTGAACCAGCCCTAATTATAAACCTGAACCAGCCCTAACTATAAACCTGAGCCAGCCCTAACTATAAACCTGAACCAGTCCTAACTAGAAACCTGAACCAGCCCTAACTAGAAATCTGAACCAGCCCTAACTAGAAACCTGATCCAGCCCTAACTAGAAACCTGAACCAGCCCTAACTATATACCTGAACCAGCCCTAACTATGAACCTGAACCAGCCCTAATTATAAACCTGAACCAGCCCTAACTATAAACCTGAGCCAGCCCTAACTATAAACCGTAGCCAGACCTAATTATAAACCTGAACCAGTCCTAACTATAAACCTGAACCAGCCCTAATTATAAACCTATAAACCTGAACCAGTCCTAACTGTAAACCTGAGTCAACCCTCACTATAAACCTGAGTCAGCCCTAACTATAAACCTGAACCAGGCCTAACTATAAACCTGAGCCAGTCCTAACTATGAACCTGAACCAGGCCTAACTATAAACCTGAATCAGCCCCAACTATAAACCTGAACCAGCCCTAACTAGAAATCTGAACCAGCCCTAACTAGAAACCTGATCCAGCCCTAACTAGAAACCTGAACCAGCCCTAACTATATACCTGAACCAGCCCTAACTATGAACCTGAACCAGCCCTAATTATAAACCTGAACCAGCCCTAACTATAAACCTGAGCCAGCCCTAACTATAAACCTGAGCCAGACCTAATTATAAACCTGAACCAGTCTTAACTATAAACCTGAACCAGCCCTAATTATAAACCTATAAACCTGAACCAGTCCTAACTGTAAACCTGAGTCAACCCTCACTATAAACCTGAGTCAGCCCTAACTATAAACCTGAACCAGGCCTAACTATAAACCTGAGCCAGTCCTAACTATGAACCTGAACCAGGCCTAACTATAAACCTGAATCAGCCCCAACTATAAACCTGAACCAGCCCTAACTATAAATCTGAGCCAGTCCTAACTATAAACCTGAGCCCGTCCTAACTATAAACCTGGACCAGGCCTAATTATGAACCTGAATCAGCCTTAACTATAAACCTGAACCAGCCCTAACTATAAACCTGAGCCAGCCCTAACTATAAACCTGAACCAGTCCTAACTAGAAACCTGAACCAGCCCTAACTAGAAACCTGAACCAGCCCTAACTAGAAACCTGATCCAGCCCTAACTAGAAACCTGAACCAGCCCTAACTAGAAACCTGAACCAGCCCTAACTATGAACCTGAACCAGCCCTAATTATAAACCTATAAACCTGAACCAGTCCGAACTATAAACCTGAGTCAGCCCTCACTATAAACCTGAACCAGGCCTAACTATAAACCTGAGCCCGTCCTAACTATAAACCTGGACCAGGCCTAACTATAAACCTGAACCAGCCCTAACTATGAACCTGAACCAGCCCTAACTATAAACTTGAGCCAGTCCTAACTATAAACCTGAACCAGGTCTACCTATGAACCTGAATCAGCCCTCACTAGAAACCTGAACCAGCCCTAACTATAAACCTGAGCCAGCCCTAACTATAAACCTGAACCAGTCCTAACTAGAAACCTGAACCAGCCCTAACTAGAAACCTGAACCAGCACTAACTAGAAACCTGATCCAGCCCTAACTGGAAACCTGAACCAGCCCTCACTATAAACCTGAACCAGCCCTAACTATGAACCTGAACCAGCCCTAATTATAAACCTGAACCAGCCCTAACTATAAACCTGAGCCAGCCCTAACTATAAACCTGAGCCAGACCTAATTATTAACCTGAACCAGTCCTAACTATAAACCTGAACCAGCCCTAATTATAAACCTATAAACCTGAACCAGTCCTAACTATAAACCTGAGTCAGCCCTAACTATAAACCTGAACCAGCCCTAATTATAAACCTATAAACCTGAACCAGTCCGAACTATAAACCTGAGTCAGCCCTAACTATAAACCTGAACCAGGCCTAACTATAAACCTGAGCCAGTCCTAACTATAAACCTGAACCAGGTCTAACTATAAACCTGAACCAGCCCTAACTATAAACCTGAACCAGCCCTAATTATAAACCTATAAACCTGAACCAGTCCTCACTATAAACCTGAGTTAGCCCTAACTATAAACCTGAACCAGGCCTAACTATAAACCTGAGCCAGTCCTAACTATAAACCTGAACCAGGCCTAACATAAACCTGAACCAGCCCTAACTATAACCCTGAACCAGCCCTAACTATAAACTTGAGCCAGTCCTAACTATAAACCTGAACCAGCCCTAACTAGAAACCCGATCCAGCCCTAACTATAAACCTGATCCAGCCCGAACTAGAAACCTGAACCAACCCCAACTAGAAACCTGAACCAGCTCTAACTATAAACCTGAACCAGTCCTAACTATAAACCTGAACCAGTCCTAACTATGAACCTGAACCAGCCATAACTATGAACCTGAACCAGCCCTAACTATAAACCTGAACCAGTCCTAACTATGAACCTGAACCAGCCCTAACTATAAACCTGAACCAGCCCTAATTATAAACCTATAAACCTGAACCAGTCCTAACTATAAACCTGAGTCAGCCCTAACTATAAACCTGAACCAGGCCTACCTATAAACCTGAGCCCGTCCTAACTATAAACCTGGACCAGGCCTAACTATAAACCTGAACCAGCCCTAACTATGAACCTGAACCAGCCCTAACTATAAACTTGAGCCAGTCCTAACTATAAACCTGAACCAGGCCTAACTATGAACCTGAATCAGCCCTAACTATAAACCTGAACCAGCCCTAACTATAAACCTGAGCCAGCCCTAACTATAAACCTGAACCAGCCCTAACTAGAAACCTGAACCAGCCCTAACTAGAAACCTGAACCAGCCCTAACTATAAACCTGAACCAGCCCTAACTATGAACCTGAACCAGCCCTAACTATAAACCTGAACCAGCCCTAACTATGAACCTGAACCAGGCCCAACTATAAACCTAAACCAGCCCTAACTATAAACCTGAACCAGTCCTAACTATAAACCTGAACCAGCCCTAATTACAAACCTATAAACCTGAACCAGTCCTAAATATAAACCTGAGTCAGCCCTAACTATAAACCTGAACCAGCCCTAATTATAAACCTATAAACCTGAACCAGTCCTAACTATAAACCTGAGTCAGCCCTAACTATAAACCTGAACCAGCCCTAATTATAAACCTATAAACCTGAACCAGTCCTAACTATAAACCTGAGTCAGCCCTAACTATAAACCTGAACCAGGCCTAACTATAAACCTGAGCCCGTCCTAACTATAAACCTGGACCAGGCCTAACTATAAACCTGAACCAGCCCTAACTATGAACCTGAACCAGCCCTAACTATAAACTTGAGCCAGTCCTAACTATAAACCTGAACCAGGCCTAACTATGAACCTGAATCAGCCCTAACTATAAACCTGAACCAGCCCTAACTATAAACCTGAGCCAGCCCTAACTATAAACCTGACCCAGTCCTAACTAGAAACCTGAACCAGCCCTAACTAGAAACCTGAACCAGCCCTAACTATGAACCTGAACCAGCCCTCACTATAAACCTGAGCCAGTCCTAACTATAAACCTGAACCAGCCCTAACTATAAACTTGAGCCAGTCCTAACTATAAACCTGAACCAGGCCTAACTAGAAACCTGAATCAGCCCTAACTAGAAACCTGAACCAGCCCTAACTAGAAACCTGATCCAGCCCTAACTAGAAACCTGAGCCAGCCCGAACTTGAAACCTGAACCAACCCCAACTAGAAACCTGAACCAGCTCTAACTATAAACCTGAACCAGCCCTAACTGTAAACCTGAACCAGTCCTAACTATGAACCTGAACCAGCCATAACTATGAACCTGAACCAGCCCTAACTATGAACCTGAACCAGCCCTAACTATAAACCTGAACCAGCCCTAACTATAAACCTGAACCAGCCCTAACTATGAACCTGAACCAGGCCTAACTATAAACCTGAACCAGCCCTAACTATAAACCTGAACCAGCCCTAACTATAAACTTGAGCCAGTCCTAACTATAAACCTGAACCAGGCCTAACTATGAACCTGAACCAGCCCTAACTAGAAACCTGAACCAGCCCTAACTAGAAACCTGATCCAGCCCTAACTAGAAACCTGAACCAGCCCTAACTAGAAACCTGAACCAGCCCTAACTATGAACCTGAACCAGCCCTAACTATAAACCTGAGCCAGTCCTAACTATAAACCTGAACCAGGTCTAACTATAAACCTGAACCAGCCCTAACTATAAACCTGAACCAGCCCTAATTATAAACCTATCAACCTGAACCAGTCCTAACTATAAACCTGAGTCAGCCCTAACTATAAACCTGAACCAGGCCTAACTATAAACCTGAGCCAGTCCTAACTATAAACCTGAACCAGGCCTAACTATAAACCTGAACCAGCCCTAACTATAAACCTGAACCAGCCCTAACTATAAACTTGAGCCAGTCCTAACTATAAACCTGAACCAGGCCTAACTATAAACCTGAATCAGCCCTAACTATAAACCTGAACCAGCCCTAACTAGAAACCTGATCCAGCCCTAACTATAAACCTGAGCCAGCCCGAACTAGAAACCTGAACCAGCTCTAACTATAAACCTGAACCAGCCCTAACTATAAACCTGAACCAGCCCTAACTATAAACCTGAACCAGTCCTAACTATGAACCTGAACCAGCCATAACTATGAACCTGAACCAGCCCTAACTATGAACCTGAACCAGCCCTAACTATAAACCTGAACCAGCCCTAACTATGAACCTGAACCAGTCCTAACTATGAACCTGAGCCAGCCCTAACTATGAACCTGAACCAGCCCTAACTAGAAACCTGATCCAGCCCTAACTATAAACCTGAGCCAGCCCGAACTAGAAACCTGAACCAGCTCTAACTATAAACCTGAACCAGCCCTAACTATAAACCTGAACCAGCCCTAACTATAAACCTGAACCAGTCCTAACTATGAACCTGAACCAGCCATAACTATGAACCTGAACCAGCCCTAACTATGAACCTGAACCAGCCCTAACTATAAACCTGAACCAGCCCTAACTATGAACCTGAACCAGGCCTAACTATAAACCTGAACCAGCCCTAACTATAAACCTGAACCAGTCCTAACTATGAACCTGAGCCAGCCCTAACTATGAACCTGAACCAGCCCTAACTATAAACCTGAACCAGCCCTAACTATGAACCTGAACCTGAACCTGCGTGCGCATACATTAAATTTGTCTCCAGTTACACATTGCTCTCATCGTACACACGTAGAATATATACAATAAACAAGAGAAATATAAAGACAAGGACATTAAAGACAGCAAAGTACTATGTACAATGTAAATATATATCGAAGAATATATACGAGCATAAAGAACATAAAGAACAACAACAATGACAATGGATAATGGATTGGGGATATAACATAGTTGCCCTGAGTGCTAAGTTTATCAGTTTCATGGAGGAGATTGTGTTGAATGCTGAGCTGAAGTCAACAAACAACATTCTGATGTAGCTGTTGTTGTTTTCAAGATATGTAAGATGTACATTTGACTTACCCGGCCATGATGTTCTGGCTAAAGCAAACTCAGTGCTTTTGTTTGAATTTACAAATGAAACCCTGTGTTTAGGACGACCGTAGTGGAACATCATGCAGGAGTTAGAAGCGCCGTTACAAAGTGACACCAGAGGTCCTCAGTGTGTGTCGAGTTGTGAGCGTCAGTATAGCAAGTTGGAATGATAACGTGTCGTGTGATCACATGACCAAAGGGTTCTTACTAAGGTCACGCGATACAAATGAGTCATTTCCACAACAACTGAGCAAACACTTGTTGAAGAAGACTGTGTTTAAATGATTGGGCCTACGGTCACTTTGTGACTTATGTCTGTAAAAAGAGCTTCATAAATACATTTGATTTACTTACTTGTCTGTGTTTCAGTGCGTCTAAGTGGGAGGAGCTCGGTCCTGCAGGTCCAGAGAGGGGGAGCATGGAGGACCGTGTGTTCAGAAGGCTGGAACAACTGGCTGGGGATCTCTGCCTGCAAGCAGCTGGGATACTCCAGGTTTTGACTGTGGCTCAAATCCCTTGTGTTCTTTTCCCCTCTTGTCTTCACACTTTCTCAGCTCTATATGCATGTTATGGTGTCATTTATAATTCATGTGCACCTAACCCCCTTTTTGTTTAGCGTGTTGTCTTGATTTGTCCTGCACTGTTCAGATGGCCGTATGATGGTCCAACACATCTGTCCACAGCCACATATCTCAACAATTATTGTATAGCCGCATGTCAAAGTGTCTTTGGGCAAGATACTGAACCCAAATTGCTCCCTAAGGCTGTGCCTTAGATCAGATCTTGTTGAGCAGGTGGCCCCTTCATTTATATTTGCAAATGCCTCCATAATTCTTGACCAGCGAAGAGGAAGAAAAAACGTGCAGCGAGACAAAGACCAAAAAATATGCAAAGAAAATGTAATAATAATATCACCCCACATCATTAAAATGCCAATTTGCAGGAATATAACAACAGCTGTTCATGAAAGAGTCAAGTTGGGACAACATTGCGCTACAATTTGAACGTTAGATTTGGCAAACAAAACCCAATAGTTAGTCTTAGGAAAACCATGAATGCATCACCTCAAAACAACTCTTATGCTGCTCACACACCGGGCGCGTTTTTTGATTGACGCGCGTCGAGATTACATACAAAGTCTATGCACAGACGCGATGAGACTGGCGCGCCGCGATTTTTAGTCTCATCGCGTCTGTGCATAGACTTTGTATGTAATCTCGACGCGCGTCAATCAAAAAACGCGCCCGGTGTGTGAGCAGCATCAGGGACATGCAGCGTCAAACACCTGGTGGTTGAAGGTCCTGTGCTTGTTTGACTAATGGACTCTGCATTGGCCTTGTTTTTGTACTGAGCAAAATAAAAGGACAATTCGTGTTTTTGCCTTTTGTGACTATTTCACGCGCTGCCAATGAGACCAGGCTGGAATTTATCACATGAACCCGGTGTTTGGTGAATATGTAATTTGAAGAGCACGAGCCATTCAAATATGATTCACATCAGAGGGAACAATATCAACCATATCATAGAAACAACACCATAGACAAACTAACACAGTAGTAACGCTACTGCAGATGTAAAAACACAAAAGCACTTCACTTACCAAAGCTGCTGTTCACTTAAACACAAAGTCCATCCTCCTTTCTGTGTTAATGAAGAGTTTAATGACGCGGTCGTACAGAACATCGGTGCGGTTCAGTTCCAGCCAGAGTTCTCCTGTGAACGTGTTGGTTGAGTTGTAGATCCACTCGGGTCTCTCCAAAGGTTCTCTAAAGCACGTAGCTTGTGAGTGTCCTGTCGTGCTATGGTGTCGTGTTGCTGCCTTGATTAGCGACCTCAGGTTAGCGTAGCGTAGCTCCAAACACCAAGACGCTCAGTCGCAAATAAAACACATTCTTAGCCATAAAATGTGCAACGCTTCTCAAACACTGTCAGCAGGAATACCGTTGGTACAAATCCTTTTCCTGGCTGGGTCAGGCTGCTAGCTGTGGGGTTGGCCGACCCTTTCTTATGATGTCTAGTTTTTCCTGAAATGTTCTTCTCCAGAAAGGCGTTGCCAGTAACTCTGCACCAAATCCGTTTCTCCTCCTTCAGCCATTGAGTGTTAAAAAAACAAAGCTAGGTATAAAAAAAAAAAAGAATCTACACCAAGCAAAACACTAAAAATGTCACGTCAATGTCATAACTTCTTACATATCTTTCAACTTGAACTCTGACTACTACTACTAAGTTCTGTTAGCTGCTTCAGCTTCACAACAGTCACACTAGCCCACTGACCAATCACAGCGCACGTTGATGCTGACGTACTCGGCTAGGCCATCCAGAAGGTCTGACACGTCAAAGAATACGCCCAACATGTCAAACTAAAGATCTGATTGGTTGAACACTGTGACAATCAACAGTATCGTCCCCATTCACTTAAACTGCACATGGATGCACTTGAGAGTCTGCAGGCCTCTGGCCTCTGTTCTACCTAGAGACACAGAGGTGAGATCTGATTGGATAAAAGCTCTACTTAAAACAAGCTGCACTGGAAGCAGAGCAACTGAGGAAGACAGGAGCTGTGCAATGAGAACATAAGATAATGGGAAAATATTTTTATAAATTATAATACATGTAGTGTATTTAAGAACAATATTAAATTATATAATAGCTATAACTTTGTGATTCTGTTTAGGCCAGCAGAGAAGGACTTGCAGGCCCTGACGGCCCACCACTGCTAACAATATAAAACATAGCAACTAACGTCTGGCAGTATTCAAAACTGAATGAGCTTCTGAAGACTCTGTCATTTCAAATGGTAAAGGACTGTACTTGTATTTCTCTTTTCTAGTCTTCGAACCACTCAAAGCTCTTTAACACTACATGTCATCATTCACCCATTCATACGCTGATGACAGGGCTCCCATGCAAGGTGCCACCTGCTCATCAGGACTATCTAATCATTCATACACCACAGGAACAGCCTGCGGGAGCAATTTGGGGTTAAGTGTCACATCGACATGGACTACCGGGGATCGAACTGCCTATCCTCTGTTAAAGGACGACCCTGCTCTTCCACTGAGTCACAGTCGCCCCCATTTCAAGGTTATATACCTCACAAATGTACGTGGGGTAGCCTAAGAGGCAGCAACACATACATTCTAATAATAATAATAATAATAATGTATTTTATTTATAATGCACTTTTCATTTTTTTTTAAATCTCAGAGTGCCACAGAGCCAGTACATAGTAAAAACATAGTAAAAAGCATAGTTAAAACATACCGTAGTTAAAAAAAAGAAATAAATAAATAAACTATCATAAAATAAAATAAAAACCAGTGAATGAACAGAGACACAAAATAACTGACAGTGATTTAGGTCAGAAAGGCTTTCCTGAATAAAAAGGTTTTTAGGCCGGTATTAAAAGAGGTCAGTGTCTGTGTTGCCCTTAGGTGGTCAGGGAGACTGTTCCATAGGCGTGGAGCTGCCGAGCCAAAGGCCCGGTCGCCCATGGTGCGGAGCTTGGTGTTGGGGACCCGGAGGAGCGAGCCGTTTGATGATCTGAGGGTGCGAGTGGAGATTTGGGGAGTGATGAGGTCTTGTAGGTAGGGTGGTGCATGTCCATTTATGCATTTATGTGTGAGTAGTAGGACTTTGTAGTCAATCCGGAATGAGACAGGGAGCCAGTGTAGGGAGTGCAGAATGGGTGTTATGTGCTCATACTTCCGGACTCTCATCAGGATCCTGGCAGCGCTGTTTTGGATATATTGCAGCTTCTGGATGTTCTTGGCAGTGATCCCAGTGAGTAGTGATTTGCAGTAGTCCAGTCTTGAGGATATAAAGGCGTGGACGAGCTTCTCTGCATCTGACAGGGTTAAAGTGGGGCGGAGTTTGGAGATGTTTTTGAGATGATAAAACGAGGTTTTGCACAGGTGTTTTATATGGTCATTAAAGGACAGGTGTGGGTCAAACCTAACTCCCAGATTAGTGACTGTGGAGGCGAGGGGGATGACCTGACCGTCGAAGGTGAGATGAGTTATGGAGGATGACTGAACCTGGTGTGGAGTGCCAACAAGGAGGGCTTCGGTTTTGCTACTGTTTAACTGGAGAAAGTTGTTGCTCATCCACGCCTTTATCTCCCCAAGACAGGAGGTGAGACATGACATGGCTGCAGAGGGGCTTGGGGCAGTTTTGATGTAGAGCTGTGTATCGTCAGCATAACAGTGGAAAGACATCCTATGTCTGCTGATGACACGACCGAGGGGGAGCATGTAAATAATGAAGAGGATGGGGCCGAGGACCGACCCCTGCGGAACACCACAGGAGACGGGGAGCAGTCTGGACTTGCATCTTCCCAGTGAGACATATTCAGTTCTGCCTGAAAGGTAGAACTGAGGGTGGAAGTCTCTGAGGGTGGAAGTCTCTGCAAGCTCCGTAATACACTGCGATCCACTCCATGTTTCCCATTTCGCCTAGTATTGGGTAGTCTCGCGATGTTTCCGATGATGACTCCTGGGTTTGTTTTGTTTCCTGATTCCACGTTGAAACCGCGGCGCGAACCTCTATGGATGTAGTGAGGTCTGTTTTTCAAAATCCCACTCTCTTGGCTGCGGGCTATAAACCCCTTGTAGGATGGAACCATGACGCTCCGCAAACGCCGTAGCTGCAGGGCGGTGTATGAAATCATTTCCAGCACCGATGTCAAAAATAGAACAGAAAACAAGCCGCGCCGTCTGGCAACGACCACAGGCCGAATTAATCCCGACCGTATTCCAACTCAGGGAGCAAGCAAAAATACGTCAAAACAAAACAAAAACGGGGTTGAATAGAATAGCTGTAAAAAATCACATAAATCACACAAGCGGTAACAAAAGTGTCAAGAGGAGCGGCTGCCAGCGTGCGCCAGCGTACCCTCAGTACGCTCAGGATCCACATTCTCCGCTGTGACATCTTGTAACAGTCCGCAGGAAGTGACCACACCCCTAGTGGAGTGATCTCTCAGGCCCTCTGGGGGTGCCTGTCCTGTGACGGAGTAACCCAAGACGATAGCCTCCACTGTCCGGTTTAGTCAAGACTGATGCACAGACCTGCTAAATCTAGTTTTTAGCGATACACATTTTAGTCCCATGTCTTGGAGAGGCTCTAATGGGGCCCTCGACATAGCATCCAAGACTGTAACGAGTTCAGAAGGAGGAGTCAGAGAGTGGTTACGAGTGTGTAACTGAGGCACAGCCTGCATTAACCGATTGGCCAGAACATGACTGCCTGGTGACTTCCCAGTGTTGAAGGCGAAAGACCCTTCTGCCGTAGGCTGTGCAGGAAGCACAGAATAACACTGATATTGCAGTGAAATGGGTTATTACCCTGTTTAGCACAGCAGTGCTCAAATACCTTTCACGTGTAAAGAGTCCTGGTAGAGGGGGCTCTGGCATTTTAGATTGCCTCTCCTGCCTCTTGAGGTAAACCCCGGCCTACTAATGCTTCTGCTCAAGGACCAAGCAACTAACTTCCATTTTTAAGGCGCTGGATGGAGGATTCCTCCCCTCACCTGCGTCACCTGCAACATGGTAACAGAAGGTAACGCATATAGCTGACTATATAAGTACTTGGTTGGTTTTAGGCACCAGACGTTACTCATGGGGCATGTCGGCTGGTGAAGTAGGCGTATCCTGAGGTAAAGCTGGTGTCGTGTGTCCTGCAAGACTTCAGAAAGACCCTTCTCCTTTGCACTGGCATACGCATTAGCAATAGATTTTGAGTTCATGTCATATAAAAATCACAGTACATAAGTAGGAAATCTTTCGGAGGTTCAGTAATGTCTCTCAGTCCAATCTGAACATTTGAATCACACTGTGATCAGGTTATAATGTCATCATCAGCTGTACATTCTGTCTGTGTTGCTGTGTGTCCGTCAGGTACGTGGAGTCGTTCTTCGTCTCTCTGACCTCCATTGAACAGGACCTTCAATTCAACCTGGTGTCCATCAACCTGAGCCAGTCACAGATCATTAAGCTCCAGAATGCCACAGCCCTCAGGTAGAAAGCACCTCCCCATTTGAAAGAATGGAGAACTAACAGTGCTAACGTTACTGTGTATTTCAAATTTGATGAATAATTATGTTCTAATCACCAAGAGGACAAAGACCTAAGGTGTACATTGTTAACACTCGTTATAGTTTCCACTCCCGGCAGCGTTCTGAAGGCATTTTGTTCTGGTTGGTCTCAGTATGATGAAGATGGTTTATTGTTGTCTTATTACAACTATTACAACTATTATATGGAACACTACTGGGACGCTACAGAATGTTGTATGAACCTCTCATAAATAAATAATGAACACACTATTTTCAAACAGCATTTCTTTCTGTTTACAAGAGACTGACGCCTTGGTTTGGCAGAGATCAAAGAGCATGCATGCATGCATATGACGGTGAAGTAAAGTTGACATTCTCTTTTTACTGTGATTTGACCTCCACAGTGAGACTCAATGCAGCTCTGGGAAGGTGACCACTGTGAAGTGTCTGGGTGAGAACATACTGAAGGCTGAGTGAACCTTGTTCCAGTCTTGACTCGTATCTAAGCTGGAGTCAAGATGCATGTGTGTCTCTTCTATTGTGTCTTTGTTGGAGTGTATGTAGGTTTGTGTGTTGTTACTTTTGCCCGCTAAGACATAGTCTGTATTTAAACGTTTCATGATGTTCATATTGAACTCTTTGTTAACTGAGAAGCAAACAGCACATTTTATTTATTTATTTTATTTATTTATTTATTTTTCAGGGACAATGCACACTAATTAACAGTTACACTGTAAGTGAGCCAGAGTTAGCCAGAGAGGCTAATTTCCATCTGCTGTCCCCGGCCAGATGTTTCAAGGCAGCCTAAAATAACAAAATCTCAAATTGAAACAGAGTTAAAATTCATAGAGAAACAGACAGCAACATATAGATAAAACTGTAACACAGCAAAAGAAAAGTGTACGACATTAAAGCAGCGCAGACATAACAGGTTTCAGCATGCGTCACGCAGAACAGCCCCACCTACAGGACAAGCACATGTAACACTGAAGCACTTAACATACACATCAAAAAAATGGAAAATAGCAACACTGATCAAGACAAATGCACATATAGGAAAAACAAGCAGGCAGGACAGACAGTACATCAATGGTGGCACACCTGATTGGCAACAAGCCATTTCTTTAAGTGACGCTTGAATGTTTGGTACGTGTTTTGTGTGCGTATGTGTGGTGGCACAGCATTCCACGAGTGAGCTGCCTTCACAGAGAATGTAGATTTACTGAATGAGCTTGACCTATGTGGAATGACACAATCACCTCTTGAAGCAGATCTAGTGAGTCTGCTGCTTTCAGTGCTTTGTTTAATAAAATCACAAAGTGGAGGTGGGGCCATACCATGTAAAATTTTAAAAACCAGACACACATCAGTGAATTTAATGATGTTCTCCCAACTCAGGATCTGGTGTTTGGTGAGAATATTGCAGTGATGGTGACTTTTGGGTTTTTTATCAAGTGTTTTTAGGGCTTGTTTATGGAGAATATGAATGGATTTTAATGTCGTGCTGCTGGCTTGTGCCCAGCTGGTTAAGCAGTAGGTCAGATGGGGGACAATCATTGCATTAAAATACAATTTTGCAGCCCGCATGGTTAGACAGTGTCTGATATATCTAAAATTCATGAGATTAAATTTTAAGACATTTGTCACATGTTTTACCTGTTTTTTAAAAGAGAGATTAGAATCAATAAAAATTCCAAAATATTTAAAATCTGACACTACCTGTAGCCTCTCACCAGCAACATAAACATCTGGCTCCAGTGACACTTTGCAAGCTCTCTTTGTGAAGAACATACAAACAGTCTTTTTAACATTTAGGTGAAGGCAGGAATCTGCAAGCCATTTAGTTACATTTGTCAATGTGGACGTGAGTTTAAGTGCAGCTTGTTCTTTGTTCTTTGAGTGCACATAAATCACTGTATCGTCAGCGTAAATTTGAATATCACACCCATCGCAGACACCCGGCAAATCATTAATGTATAAACTGAATAGTAAAGGTCCTAAAATAGAACCCTGGGGTACACCCACGTTAGATCTTAGAGTAGATGATGTAACATCACCCACTCTGACACACTGGGTTCTTCCTTCAAGGTAGGATTTCAGCAAGGCAAGAGACTCTTGGGAAAAGTTAAAATTTGACAGTTTGTTAATCAGGACAGTATGATTAACTGTATCAAAAGCCTTCTTCAGGTCAAGAAAAACCGCTGCTACTACCCCCCCTTTATCCATTTTAAGCTTCACATTCTCTAAGAGGAAGCAGTTGGCTGTTTCAGTAGAATGATTAGCCCTGTAACCAAACTGCATAGGATGCAGCTGATATGGAGAGCCGTTGAGATGTTTAATGAGTTGCTCTGCAACACATTTTTCAGCAATTTTGGAAACAGCAGGGAGGATACTGATTGGCCGATAATTGGAGACATCGGCTGAATCTCCTGACTTAAAAATGGGTGTTACTATGGCTGATTTCCATCCTTTTGGAAACACACATTGCCTGAGAGATTTGTTGACAATGCTTGTGATCGGGTGAGCGAGTGTGCCTTTATGTTTCTTTCGAAAAATATTGTCAATTCCATAAACATCTTTGGCTCTCGAGTTCTTGAGTGAGCCTAGAACTCTGGTGACAGTAGATTCAGAGACTTCTTGAATAGAGAAGCATGGTTGACCTTCATTTACTGGTGTAGGATCAAATTGACCAATACTGGAGCTTCGAGTTAAAGCTTCCACTGAGTTGATAAAGTATGAATTGAAAGCTGTACAAATTACAACTTCATCTTGTGTAAGGCACCCGTTCACATTAATTTTAAGTTGCTTCTTTGAATTGCTGTTCTGTTTGTCTGTCAAATTCTTTATATTATCCCATATTATTTTAGAATTACCTCCTGCTTCATCAATGATCTTAATAAAAAAATGAGCTTTTGCTTTTCTAAGTTCTTTCGTTAACTGATTTCTCAGCATTACGAATTTCTGCCTATCATTTCCTAATTTAGACTTGAGTCCCAATTTTAACGCATAGTCCCGTTTTTTCATTAAATTCCAGATGTCACTATTTAGCCATGGAAGTGTGTTTTTTTGTTTTTCTTTAATTTTGGCTTTTTTCAGGAAACTGTTAATTGTAGTCTGTATTGTGGATAAGAAGATGTTGCTGTCTTCCTCCACACTTGCACCCGTTAAACAGTTGCTCCAATCAATTCCTTGTATTGCATCCTCAAATGAATTTTGGTCACCTTTCGGTATTCTTAATTGATAAGCATTTTTGGTAGAAGACATACTAAAACGTTTCTTTGTAAGTTTTCTTGTTAAAAGTATCAAATTATGGTCAGACATACCAGTTACCATATTGTGTGTTTTGATCATTCTTTCAGGTTTATTGCTAAAAATCAAATCAATCTGGGACTGAGAAGAGTGGGTTATCCTTGTGGGTTTGTTCACTAACTGGGTCATATTAAAGCAATCAATTGTACGTTTTAGGGATTTTCTTCCAGACTTATCCTCCCAATTTACATTAAAATCACCCATTAATATAACCTCTTTGTCAAAGTCACATTCCTTTGACATGGAATTAAGCTGATCGTAAAATTCACATTTGGACGATGGTGGTCTGTAGAGACATATAAGAGTAAGAGACATTTGAGATGATAGTGACACTTTCAGACCAATACATTCCAATTTGACATCACTTGACCACTCAATCTGGCTGCAGTTAAGGTGTTCTTTAACGTTTGTGTTTCAGTTGAATGTAGTTGTATGACTGGTGTGGGACCAGTGTGTGAAGAGTGTGTTCATGGGGCTTGTAAGTATTTATGCATGTACCAGGGTTCAACTCGTATGGATTTGTAAAGTTGAATAGTTTGGGGTCAGAACTTCTCATATTCAATACTTTCCATCAATATGTATATGCTTTAAAAGGCACCACACCAATTTCACAGATAAAGATCAGATGACTTGTCATGAGGACCACTAGCCTGTGGCATCTGTTGTATCACTTCTGCTTCTTCAAATATGAGCAAATGACCCTGATGATGTTATCAGCACTGCATTTCTTTCATTCTTTTTTAGAATATCTCTTGTTAATGGAAATGCAATATTAAATCACCGGCGTACCCGAATAGATTAACCCTTTTCCTGGAAACAATGTTAACCTTTAAATGTTTTCCTTCAGACATTCCCCCAGTCAGGGTGATGCAAGCCTCTGATAATAACATATCATAAATCATATCATGTCATATATCACATACGTCATATGATATCATACCTCATATCATACATCATATATATCATATCATAGATCATATATCTTACATCAGGTCATACATCAGATCATTCATAATATCATATCATACATAAGTCACATCAAATATACATCATATCACACCATACATCATCAGAATCAGAATCAGAACCGTTTATTGCCATGTTTACATACAAGGAATTTGACATGACGGGAGGTCCAGGGTGTCCAGGGTGAGAGGGGTCGGCTACAGTCTTTCCTGCTCGCTTCAAGGAGCAGGAAAGACTGTAGCCAAGTCCTGGAGGGACGGCAGAGTGCAGCCAATCACCCTCTCAGCAGAGCGAATGATGCGCTGCAGTCTGCCCTTGTCCTTGGCTATGGCTGCAGCGTACCAGACCGTGATGGAGGAGCAGAGGATGGACTCAATGATGGCTGTGTAGAAATGCACCAACATTGTCTTTGGCAGGTTTAACTTCTTCAGCTGCCTCAGGAAGTACATCCTCTGCTGAGCCTTCTTGGTGATGGAGCTGATGTTGAGCTCCCACTTGAGGTCCTGGGATATGATGGAGCCCAGGAAGCGGAAGGACTCCACCACATCTACGGGGGAGCCACACAGGGTGATAGGGGCTGGTGGGGCTACGTTCTTCCTGAAATCCACAACCATCTCCACTGTCTTTAGAGCGTTGAGCTCTAGGTTGTTCAGACCGCACCAGGTCACCAGATGGTCAGTCTCCCACCTGTAGGCGGACTCATCCCCACCAGAGATGAGTCCAATGAGGGTGGTGTCATCCGTGAACTTCAGGAGCTTGACGGACTGGTGACTGGAGGTGCAGCTGTTGGTGTACAGGGAGAAGAGCAGAGGGGAAAGAATGCAGCCTTGGGGGGAGCCGGTGCTGATGGTCCTGGAGGATGAGACGTGCTTTCCCAGCTTCACGCGTTGCTTCCTGTCAGACAGGAAGTCTGTGATCCACTTGCAGGTGGAGTCGGGCACCTGCAGCTGGGAGAGCTTGTCATGCAGCAGAGACGGGATGATAGTATTGTAGGCAGAGCTGAAGTCCACAAACAGGATCCTGGCGTAGGTTCCTGGGGAGTCCAGATGCTGGAGGATGAAGTGATGGGCCAAGTTGACTGCGTCATCTACAGATCTGTTGGCTCTGTAGGTGAACTGCAGGGGGTCCAGGAGTGGGTCTGTGAGGGTTTTTAGGTGGGACAGGACAAGGTGCTCAAAAGACTTCATGACCACAGAGGTCAGGGCGACGGGCCTGTAGTCATTGAGTCCTGTGATCTGTCTGAGACCTCTCCAGACAGAAGCAGTCATTGGCTGAGAGCTGGTGTTGCAGTCTCTCAGAGTACAGTCGTTTAGCATCTCTCACCGCCTTGCTGAACCTGTACTTTGACTCTTTATTCAAGACCTTGTCCCCACTCCTAAAGGCCTGATCCTTGTGCAGCCTTAGCTGTCTGAGCTCTGCTGGGAACCAGGGTTTGTCGTTGTTATAACTCACCCTGGTGCTTGATGGAACACAGCTGTCCTCACAGAAGATATCATATCATACATCATTTCATATCATATACATCTTATCATCATATACAACATATCATATCATGGCATATCATACATCATACAAATCATATCGTACCATAAATGATATCATACATCATACATGATATCATATCATACATCACAACATATTATATCATGCATCATATAATATCATACATTATATCATATTATATCATGCATCATATCATATCATACATCATAAAAATCATATCATACCATACATGATATCATACATCATACATCATATCATATCATACATCACAACATATTATATCATGCATCATATAATATCATACATTATATCATATTATATCATGCATCATATCATATTATACATCATAAAGATCATATCATACCATACATCATATCATATCATACATCACATCATATTATATCATGCATCATATATCATATATCATATCATACATCATATTGTAGGAGCGTGGAAATAAGCAAGGAGTCGAGTATTCCCTTTGGCTGCACCTTGTGGCCGTTTATTTCCATCCATACAAAACATTCCCCACATTCACTTCCTGTCCCCCTTTAACCCCCTCTGTCACCAGGGTTACGCCCCTTTCCTTAAAGGGGCCCCGTGAATTCGGTCGTCCCCTACATGCCTCCCCCCAGAATTCACCAACTCCCGAGATTAGTCCCAACCATTAATGTTTGGGGGCCCGGATCAACCGACCAGCCCGACTCCGTGTCTCTGGGGCCGGAGGCAGAACCACCGTTGAAGGCCCCCTCCGGGTCCTGTCGGGCTGAGGTGGGAGGGCACGAGGCCGCCCCCGCCGTGGGGGTTCAGCCAACCGTACCGGTTGGTCCAGGTCCAGATGTGCTGGTTTAAGGCGGTCAACCGACAGGTATTCCAGCTTGCCGCCCATGTCGACCTTGCAGGTTTTGTCTCCGGTCTCCAGCACCCGAAACGGCCCGACGTAGGGGGGTTGAAAGGGTCCACGGTGGCTGTCCTGGCAAACAAACACGTACTCCGCTGACCTGAGGCTGGACGGGACATATGACTGCGGCAGGCCGTGCTGCGACGTGGGCACTGGTTTAAACAGCCTAGCCTTTTCCAGGAGCGTTTCCCGCTGCTGGGTTGCAGACCAAGGGTCTGTGACTTTGGGGATAAACTCCCCCGGGACCCGCAGTGGCTGTCCATAAACCAGCTCGGCCGATGAAGCTTGCAGATCATCTTTGGGGGCTGTCCTGAGCCCCAACATGACCCACGGGAGCCTGTCCACCCAACTGCTGTCTTTGAGGCTGGCCCGGAGAGCAGCTTTCATCGACCGGTGGAACCGCTCGCATAACCCATTAGCCTGCGGGTGGTAGGCGGTAGTGCGATGGAGCTTCACCCCTAGGCTTCCTGCAACTGCATTCCACAGCTCTGACGTAAACTGTGGGCCTCGGTCCGAGGAAACGTCAGCTGGGGCTCCAAACCTGGCGACCCAAGCCTGAATAAATGCCCGAGCCACCTCCTCCGCCGTTGTTGATGACAGCGGGACAGCTTCTGGCCAACGAGTGGTTCGGTCTACCATCGTGAGGAGATGTGTGAAACCACGGGATGGGGGCAACGGTCCTACCAAGTCCACATTCACATGATCGAACCTCCTTTCTGGCACCGAGAACTGTGCTAACGGGGCCTTTATGTGACGGTGCACCTTGGAGCGCTGGCACACCACACAAGTCCCGGCCCACTTCCGTATATCCTTTTTCAGCCCGTGCCAGACGAATTTAGCTGAGATCAACTTCTGAGACGCCCTCTTGCCAGGGTGGGACAGTCCATGAATGGCAATGAAAACATGCTGCCTCCATTCGTCGGGAACAACTGGCCGCGGCTGGCCTGTGGAGACGTCGCACAGGAGCGTAACGCCAGTTTCGCCAAACGGGACGTCCTCCAACCGCAGTCCCGTGACTGCCGTCCTCAACTCCTGGACGCCCGGGTCTGTAACTTGATCCCCTGCCATCTTGCTATAGTCCAATCCTAACTGGACAGCCCTGGTGACAGCCCTGGAGAGACAATCTGCGACCAGGTTCTCCTTGCCCGCTACATGCTGCAGATCCGTGGTAAACTCTGATATGAAGGAGAGCTGCCGCTGCTGGCGTGCCGACCATGGTTCGGTGCTCTTACTCATGGCGAACGTCAGTGGTTTGTGATCCACAAACGCTGTGAACGGCCGAGCCTCCAGCAGGAACCGGAAATGCCGAATGGCCAGAAAGAGGCCGAGGAGCTCCCGATCGAACGTGCTGTATCTCCGCTCATTAGGCCGCAACTGCCGACTGAAGAAGGCCAGCGGTTGCCACGCCCCTTTCACCCACTGCTCGTGCACCGCGCCCACCGCGTAGTCCGAAGCGTCCGTGGTGATTGCAATCGGAGCCTTAGGTGACGGGTGTGCCAGCATTGTTGCGTTTGCCAGAGCTGTTTTCGCATCAACAAACGCAAGTTCCCTCTCTTCAGTCCAATCCACCAGCTGTTTGATGGCCTTGCCTTTCAGGGCTTCGTACAGGGGCTGCATCACTTGCGCTGCTCGGGGAATAAAGCGATGGTAAAAGTTCACCATGCCTAAAAACTCCTGCAGGGCCCTCACCGTGAATGGGCGTGTAAAGTTAGTCACTGCCTCCACCTTTGCCGGGAGGGGGAGCGCCCCGTCCTTTGTGATGCGGTGACCCAGAAAGTCAATGGTGGTCAACCCAAACTGGCATTTAGCCGGGTTGACTGAGTCGCTCGAATAGAGTCCGGAGGTGAGAACTGTGCTCCGCTCTTGACGCACTGGCCACCAGGATGTCATCCAGGTAGACGAACAGGAAAGGCAGATCCCTCAGCACCGTGTCCATTAGACGCTGGAACGTCTGCGCTGCGTTTTTTAAGCCAAACGGCATCCTCAAGAACTCAAACAGGCCGAACGGAGTGATCAGCGCAGTTTTGGGAATGTCCAGCGGGTGAACGGGCACTTGATGGTAACCTCGTACCAGGTCCACTTTTGAAAACACCACGCTCTCCGCCAAGTGGGTAGAAAAGTCTTGGATATGTGGAACCGGATAGCGGTCCGGGATCGTTGCATCGTTGAGCCGGCAATAATCTCCACACGGGCGCCACCCGCCCCCAGGCTTCGGGACCATGTGCAGGGGTGAAGCCCACGGACTGTCGGAGCGACGAATGATGCCCAGGCGCTCCATGTTTTCAAACTCTACCTTGGCGATGGTGAGCTTTGCTGGATCTAGGCGCCGGGCCCGGGCATGTACCGGTGGGCCGGTGGTAGAGATGTGATGCTCCACCCCATGCTTGACCGTGGAGGAGGAGAAGGTGGGCTGCGAGAGGTCTGGGAACTCGGCCAGCAGACGCAGAAACTCATCAGCCGCTGCAAGCATGTTAGTCAACCTGGTAGAGCCCGCTCCACTTATTGTACATGGGTAAGAGCAAAAAGTCACAGCATTTATCAGGCGGCGGCCCTTGACGTCCACCAATAGTCCATAAGCGCATAGGAAATCCGCGCCGAGCAGGGGAATGGCAATTTTGGCAGTAACAAAGTCCCAGCTGAAACGCTGCCCCATAAAACACAGCTCCAGGCACCGTGTCCCAAAAGTGCGTATGGGTGTACCGTTCGCGGCTTCCAGCGGGGGGCCCTGCCCGTTCGTCAGCATGTCCACCCGCGATGCAGGCACAACGCTCCTCTGCGCCCCCGTGTCGCAGAGAAAGCGCCGCCCGGAAACGTCGTCCCGGATGAACAACAGCCTGCCTTCCCAACCGACGCTCATGGCCGTCACTGAGCGCCGGCCCTGGCATTTCCCGTCCTGCCGAAACTGCATGGTGAACGGCACTTTGTAGCCCGCGGCCCAAACCTTGCATGGTAATAGCACAGGCCGGTAGCTCCCTGCCGTTGGCTCGCTGCTGCTGCTGCTGCTGCTGCTGCTGCTGCTGCTGCTGCTGCTGCTGCTGCTGCTGCTGCTGCTGCTGCTGCGGCGACGCTCGATGTCTCCCCCGGCCACGCCGTGGCTTGGGCCGGCCTCAACGCGGCCGTGTAGCTGTGTTGGCCCGCCAGGAAAAACTTATCGGCCTCGTCGGCCAACTCCCGACAATCGGTAATCCTGGTGTTGGCTAAAGCGGCCCGCACTTGCAGCGGGAGCTGCTGCAGAAAAAGTTCTGTAAACAGAAACTCCGGCTCGTGTTTACCTAGCAGAGCTAACATTTTGTCCATTAGCTCCGACGGCTTGCTGTCGCCGAGGCCATTCAGAGCAACAGCCGGTCTTTCAGGGTATAGTACTTATCCCTCTCTGGCGGATTTTCCAGAATGCTCACCACTCTGCCTGCTGTCGAACTGCCGAGAGCCGCCACGACATAATAGTATCTTGTCGCGTCCGCTGTAATGTCTCTGAGGGCGAACTGTGCCTCAGTTTGAGCGAACCACACCGCCGCTTGCGTCTCCCAAAACTCCGGCAGTTTCAGCGAAACTGCGTGCGTTGTCATCTTGTCTTCTGGAAACGTCCAGGAGTGTCAGGGTCACCAATGTAGGAGCGTGGAAATAAGCAAGGAGTCGAGTATTCCCTTTGGCTGCACCTTGTGGCCGTTTATTTCCATCCATACAAAACATTCCCCACATTCACTTCCTGTCCCCCATTAACCCCCTCTGTCACCAGGGTTACGCCCCTTTCCTTAAAGGGGCCCCGTGAATTCGGTCGTCCGCTACAATATCATACATCACATCATATTATATCATGCATCATATATCATATATCATATATCATATCATACATCATATCATATCATACATACATCATATCATATTATATCATGCATCATATATCATATATGATATCATACATCATATCATATCATACATCATATCATATTATATCACACATCACACATCATACATCATATATCATATATCATATATCATATCATACATCATATCATACATCATATCATATATATCATATATATCATACATCCGAGCATATCATATCATGATCATATCATATCAGACAGTAACACATCTTGTTAGCAGCTCTTTAATATAGTAATATAGTATTAAGTCTGCAGTGCATGACCTAATCAAATTATACTTTGCAATCAGATTTAGAAATAGGGAAATACCCACAATCAGCATAGAATCAGAAGCATACGGACTTTAAAGAGACATTGCCGGGAAGTTGGTCTATTCAGAGGAAAACAACTGATATGAATTTCTGTCTCGTAAATTCAAGAGTTTTTTCCTCTAAATTTACCGCTTTAAACTCAGAGAATATTTTTTTTAAATCTTGTCGATTTAAGACTTTAATTAATCTCAGAACTTCTGAGCTTCCCTTTGAGTATTAAACCCTCTTTCGGCTCTCTCGTTTTATTATTTTTTATCCTGCAGTAGCCCTGAGTGCTACCACTGTAGTACCAAGGCAAGTGACCCACAGCAGCTATTCAGTGAAACATAGGAGCCCATGACAGGTCCTGACTGATATTTCATAAAGGCCAGGCTGAGCCCTCCAGCACAGGGTATCAACCCAGTGCATGTCAATGAGCACTGTGTTTGCATCATGCTTTAGAGGGCACGCGCTTACCTATGACACCCCCCCCATGCATCTGTCCTCAGAGTGCGGTTCCAGACCCCAGTACAACACTCGCATCGTTGGAGGTAACATCTCCAAGCCGGGTCAGTTCCCCTGGCAGGTCAGCCTCCACTTCAGCAGTGAACACCTGTGCGGAGGCTCCATCATAACATCGCGCTGGGTCCTCACCGCAGCACACTGTGTGTATGGGTGAGTCGCTCACACCTCAATCAATCTATGACATGGCATACTGTGCAGGCATCCAGAAGAGAAGAAGAGGTGTGTAATAAGGCAAAGATACTATTCACAAACGGATTGGTAAAGTTCCACATGGTACGATTAACAGAGCAAAGCATGGCTGTCTTCTCTGTCAAAATTAGTAAATCTGAAAACGACATTTAAGTAAAAAGGGATTCACGTCTGGGCGATTTTTCCAAATCGATTTTCCCACTTTTGCATTTTCAATTTGATTTTTTTGAAATCAACGCGACCGGTGTGACCGCAGCATGAGAACTACTTAGGTACAGAGCCTTGTCACAGCAGCCTTTTGGAGACATATAACATCATGAATCTTTGAAAGCATATTTTGATAGCGGCTGATTCATTTTGGATCCCTCTAGTCTTCCGTCCACTCAAAGCTCTTTAACTCTACATGTCATCATTCACACCCATTCATACACTGATGACAGGGCTACCATGCAAACCTGCCCTGACACTGTGCTCAGATTAGAAAATAACACTTTGACAAACACGTCAGGACGTCTTATTTGAGTCTCCCTCACAGGCAATTCAGTATAATATAATAATGTATATCATATAATAATATATATATATCAAATAATAATATTCAGTATAATTTAAAACATACACACACATATATATATCAAATCTAACATAATATAATATAACGTGTATTTATTGAGATGTCCCTATGGACCTTGTTATAGGAGGTAAAGATCAGGAGAAGTAAACATCAAGTGTAATTATGAATACTGATGTTAAATTAAGCTATGATGAGTTTTCACTGTTAATTTAACATCTCTATTAAATGTTGATGCCTCCATGACCAAGTTAAGCAGATGAGACTGAGGACAACAATGTAGAAGAAAAGATGTTCACTTTGTCTAATATGTAGCTTGACAGAGTTCTCCATGTGTGTCCTGGTGTTCTCATGTTTCCTTACCTCCTCATCCCTCACTCCCTACCCTGGTGTTCTCATGTCTCCTTACCTCCTCATCCCTCACTCCCTACCCTGGTGTTCTCATGTCTCCTTACCTCCTCATCCCTCGCTCCCTACCCTGGTGTTCTCATGTCTCCTTACCTCCTCATCCCTCGCTCCCTACCCTGGTGTTCTCATGTCTCCTTACCTCCTCATCCCTCGATCCCTACCCTGGTGTTCTCATGTTTCCTAACCTCCTCATCCCTCACTCCCTACCCTGGTGTTCTCATGTTTCCTTACCTCTTCATCCCTCACTCCATACCCTGGTGTTCTCATGTCTCCTTACCTCCTCATCCCTCACTCCCTACCCTGGTGTTCTCATGTCTCCTTACCTCCTCATCCCTCACTCCCTACCCTGGTGTTCTCATGTCTCCTTACCTCCTCATCCCTCGCTCCCTACCCTGGTGTTCTCATGTCTCCTTACCTCCTCATCCCTCGCTCCCTACCCTGGTGTTCTCATGTCTCCTTACCTCCTCATCCCTCGATCCCTACCCTGGTGTTCTCATGTTTCCTAACCTCCTCATCCCTCACTCCCTACCCTGGTGTTCTCATGTTTCCTTACCTCCTCATCCCTCACTCCCTACCCTGGTGTTCTCATGTTTCCTTACCTCTTCATCCCTCACTCCATACCCTGGTGTTCTCATGTCTCCTTACCTCCTCATCCCTCACTCCCTACCCTGGTGTTCTCATGTCTCCTTACCTCCTCATCCCTCACTCCCTACCCTGGTGTTCTCATGTCTCCTTACCTCCTCATCCCTCACTCCCTACCCTGGTGTTCTCATGTCTCCTTACCTCCTCATCCCTCACTCCCTAGACTGGTGTTCTCATGTCTCCTTACCTCCTCATCCCTCACTCCCTACCCTGGTGTTCTCATGTTTCCTTACCTCCTCATCCCTCACTCCCTACCCTGGTGTTCTCATGTTTCCTTACCTCCTCATCCCTCACTCCCTAGACTGGTGTTCTCATGTTTCCTTACCTCCTCATCCCTCACTCCCTAACTGTCCGTGCTGGATCTGTCCCTGTTGTTTTAAAAGCTAAGTGATTAGCATGACGTCATCCAGCTAGCTAACCTGTCTGGTGTTCAGCTGGTACAGAAGCTTCATGTACTGCTTCACCTGCAGTTTCTCCACCACAGTTCTCCTCTCAAACAGGTCTTGAAGGAGTAGTGCTCGCGCTCGCCTGTAGACACTAGTCCTGACGAGTTCTCTCAGTTCCTCAGTAAAAGTGTCTCAGCAGCTTTGTGAAAAGGTCTAAAGAGGAAACTCTAAGCAAGGAACCTGTAGCATCATTTAGGAGGCAATGATATCCTCTTATAACATGGAAGTGTGCTGCACTACATGCGGCTGCTACAAAGCAGAGAGCAGACATAACAAAGTTGTAAGAACTTAGATCAGATTGGGCCCCACTAACTCCTTCAACCTGGCAGGGTGACTCCCAAACTCTGTCCAATAAACAAGCTATTTGTTGACTGAACATGTGAATTGTGTGTGAAGTTGGGATTGGCTGGTATTTAGGAGAAGAGCCATGAATGAAAACTATTATTTAACTCTGCCTCTCTCATATACTGCATGAGTATTGTGCTTCCCATATCTTCCACTGTCTGTCATCAGGTTTGCAGACCCCTCTATGTGGGTGGTCCACGTGGGGCTGACAGAGCAGCCAGTCCACGGGGCTCAGTCTCTGGCTGTGGAGCAGATCATATACCACACTCGCTACAGGCCCAAAGGACTGGACTACGACATTGCGCTGATGAAACTGGCCATGTCACTGGCTTTCAACGGTATTGGTGTTCTCTTTCAAGACCTTGCTGAATACTCGCCCTCTTTCTCAATAACATGCTGCTCTTTGTCCAAACACTGAGATGCATCTCAGCAATTTCAACACACTCAGAAGAGACCAAAAGATTCAGTCTAGTCCCCAGACTGGAAGGATCTGAGGCGTTTAGCCCAAAGTGGGCGACTGTGGCTGAGTGAAGATGTGGAGGATTCAGTCCTTCGATCGGCGGTTCGATCCCCGGCTCCGCTGGTCGCATGTCGATGTGTCCTTGAGCAACACACTTTAAAGAGAAAGTACAGATTCTTGTCTCACCTCTCAGTCCTGTGAGGCGACTGCTCTCCTACCTCTATCAGGTTCCTTGCTTTCTGGCAGTGAGTGTCATTATGTGTATCGGTCTCATGTCTCAGCTCTCAGCCATCAGTCCTCACCTCCTTCACTTCTTCACCGTTCAGCCGTTCTGTTGGTGTGACCGCTGTGTCGTTTCAGTCCAAACTACAGCAGCCACCACCTGAAAACTGGATCTGGATGTAATGACATGCACGGCTGATTGATGTCGGTTATGGTGGAAACAGAGCGCACATGTTGTTGTGTACAGTGTGTACAAAGGTGGGTTATTGAAGTTCTCTTCTGTAGGCTTAGTGGAGCCCGTCTGCCTGCCTAACTATGGGGAGGACTTTGAGGAGGGCACCATGTGCTGGATCTCTGGATGGGGAGCAACGAAGGATGAAGGTGAGTGTGAACATGGCAAACAGATGATTTCTAGTCCATGATTTCAGCTGCGTACAACTACATTCTCAATTGGGTGTAATGTAATACCACCTGTGATCTTGCCCTCTCTGACATGCTGCTTCCAGGAGAGACCAGTGTGGTTCTGCGCTCGGCCGTGGTGCCGCTCCTCTCCACTAAGACCTGCAACCAGCCAGAGGTTTACCACGGCTCCATCTCCTCCTGGATGATCTGTGCAGGACACCTCGAGGGAGGCACTGACTCCTGTCAGGTACAGATGGTGTCCTGTAAGCACCGATCCCTTCACTGTGAAGGTTTCAGGATGAGAAGAGGCGCTGGCTGCTGTGACCCCCACAGACCTGCTTCTCTGAACTGGAAACATTCAAACCAGAGAACAGTGAAAGTGTTTCATCTGGAAGAACAGAACCAGGTCTCTATGTTACTACATGATGATGGGTTTACTGGCCTAACTGACCTACCCATCCAAGAATATTATCCGGGCAGAATTCAATTATTGGACGGATTTATGAGTCCTGCAACAGCCACAGGAGTATTCCTATAGAGAGCTAATCTTCATCTGTCACGCTAAACCGAAGGAGTGTTATTGTAAATACGATCAAATTACATATTTCAAGAGGGCACTCGATACTTGATCTGCAAGATCCAAATCCCTTTGGTAGCTGATGGGTTCGGGTCTCTTTATGCGACTTCTTGTCTTGGCACCAAACAAAAGAGACAACGACTTGATCTCCTGAATAACTTTACAGGTGAATGATGGGAATCATTTGCATTTGGTGAAGTAGACATTGGTGTCAGAAGTGAGAAATGAATGTGTGAATATGAAAGCTTTGTTTATCTGTGCAGCTTCCAGCTTCACTCTCTTGCTGTTTTCTGAGGAGAAGAGCTGTAAGACACACAGCTCCTCGATGTCCTCAGTATTAGTGCTCATATGTTTGACTGCAGTGTAACATGAAGACTTTAAGTTCTGCTGTAGAATGAGCAAGAGGGCAACATTCTTGTGATGTATACAGCTTCAAAGAATAAAAGAAAAAACACAAATATGAAGTGAACAAATACATTTAGGCCCAATGACTTTCTGCTCACTGAGAACCAACAGCATGAACGGTGATGGTAGTTCATCTACACGTCCTGTCATTTATTGATCATTGTTCTGGAACCAGTCATGAGACGTCCTCACAGAGACCCCAGCACCTCCTCCAGAGCTGTGAGCTCAGCCTCCTGCTGTTCACACCGAACACCCACGACTGCTACCCCAAACATGAAGAGAACTCTGCTGTGAAGTCTGCAGAGGACACAAACAACAACGGGACTTCATCTGGAGACGAGATCAACAACAATCAGAGTGCAGCGCAGAGAACAAGCTACTGCTCAACGTCAGGGAAAGCAAGGAGCCGAGTGGCTTTAAAAAAGAGGAGGTGAAGACACACATCCCCGGCTACATGAGCCGGAGCTGAGGTGGAGCAAGTGAACAGCTTTGAGTTCCTGGAAACCAGCATCACAAACAACCGGACATGGTCCTCACACATCTCCATCCTGCTGCAGAAAGATCACAAGCTGCAGCTTCTCTTCGGGAAACCTCAGAAGGCAAAGTTCCAGGTTCTTGTTAACTTCTAGAGAGGAGCAATAGAAAGCCTTCTGACTGCAACATTACAAACTGGCATAGGATGTGCACAGCCCAGCACAGGAGGGCTCTACAGCGGGAGATCAACCCATCATCAGTACCATCTGCTGAGCATCAGTGATGTTGGTGAGGAGAGGAGCCTGCAGAGAGCTAAAGGTGTTGTTAACAGTGTTGGGAACGTAAAGGAGCGTGTTTGGGTTATCAGCATCGAAGAAACTAAATTCTTGACATCAATAGAATTATGCCACCTATGCAGCCTGGAGTTGTGCACTCAGGGTGTTACTCTCTAAGACTTTAGAGGTTTTCGCTTTGGGGACCATAATGAGCTTAATAGCTCTTCTGCAGCTGGTCTTCAATGTGACTGTAGTGGCTTGTCCACTCAGTCGAGGCTCATCAAGCCTTTGGGGCAGGGCTCGTTTGACTATGTCAGGGAGGAGGCCTATCATGGGGTCAGAGATTGCGACAGCAATACTTGCCTGACCCCCCTGAGGTTCTTCATGCCAGGTCTTAGTGCTTCTCTGAGCAGCCTGGAGTTGTGCACTCAGGGTGTTACTCTCTAGAACTTTAGAAGTTTTCGCTTTGGGGACCATGACAAGCTTAATAGCTCTTCTGCAGCTGGTCTGGCTCTGTTCGAGCGACCTGGGCTTCTTGTGGCAGGGCAGTTGTGTCCTGCTGCACAACATGGTAGCGACTGAGGGGGCCAGCAACTGCATCTTGTAATGCAGGGTTGTCTGGCTCCTGTTGAGCTTCATGCTCCTAACCTGGGTTTCTGGTTGCATGCTTTACTTTTGGTAAGTGGCGACACCCAGTGGTGTTATTTACTTAATGCGAGCAAAGGACTGTTACGGTTATTAACGGGTGCACAGTGAACTGCCTAGTCTGTGACTGACAAGTTTGACTGCTATATGCTAATTGCAGTTTTGAGCTATACAGTGCTTAGTTCTATGACTTACACGTTTCTACTGCACTACTGCTTTGCAATTGGGAAGCTACTGAAGTGGGCTTAGCACTTCTGGCTGGTGACAGCTGTGTGTTGGATCTATGAGGATTCAAAAACAAAATGAGTTTGTGTTACAATTAAATTAAAATTTACCACAACAGCTGAGTGTTTGTTTAGGAAATTAAACGAGTAATTTAACTTGCAAAATAAAAGGGAGGGAAGGAAAAACAATTTTTTTGAAAAAAAAGAAATTTGGAAAAAGATAAATTTTTCAAAAATTATTCAAAGTCAATTCTGGACTAATGTACATAAACACTGTGATACAACTGGTATAACGAGGCCTCACACGGGGCACCATTATGTTGGGAACATAAAGGAGCGTGTTTGGGTTATCAGCATCGAAGAAACTAAATTCTTGACGTAATTGATGTAAGTAACAATTATTAATGATTATTAATAATAACGGGGCACCACCCTGCGAACAGGGACCAATATCCAAACAATAAAACTAAGTCTCATAATTAGTGTTCACTCATAATGTCAATAGTCTGAGTACTATTACACATTCAGATTGTAAGTGAAGGTTTTTAAGTTCGAGCACAGACCACATATACAGTTATTATCACAATACGCATGCACAAAGTAATCACAGACAGCTGCTCTTTAAAATATAACAGAGTTTATTAAGTTCTAATACTAATGATCTAGTCAACTAATATCTAAACTAACAACAACTATACATTCATGAGCACGCTATCTAAGATCAACAGACTATTGAAAAGAGGGGGGGGGGTGAGTGTGTGTGCGTGTGTGTGTGTGTGTGTGTGGGTAGGTGTGAGCAAAGGGGGGGGAGCGAGGGAACAGCTCAGTGACGTGTGACGTAGTTAGGACGTGGTGACGTCTCTCATGCGTGAGACCCAAAATGGCGGTTAGCCAACAAGGAGACCCGGCGTCTACATGTGGTAGCAGCTGTTCAGCACGTAGCTAGATTAGCGCAAAGCTATATGTGTGTGTGTGTGTATTAGTGAAATAGGAGGGAACGGAACAAAACAAAATGAAATAAAACAAGCGATTACGATCCTCTGCGCCGCGCGGGAGTACGAAGATTGCTCTCTCAGCCAGGGGAGAGAACGCCGACTCTTTGTCTCAGTCGGCGGTTCTGACCTCCTGAACTGATAAGAAGCAGCTTCGAACTCACTAGGCGGCTCGCTCAACACAGATCACAGTAGCATGGAATACACGTGTTGGGCTCTGGCACCATCATCAGGCTGGCTCAGCTCCTCACAGGCTCCGTCCTGTACACATCTGACCCGAACTCTGATCCCTGCCCCTTTAAGCTGACCCCGCCCTCGGTCACCGCTCAGTAGGACCCTCCATTGGCCGACCAACAGTCTCCCGCTGAGCAAGCAGACCCACTTATAAGGAAGAGCACAGCGAAAACTCTTTCTCTTCGATCCGGATCCGTTCCGGTCCCTATGAAGATGCTCCGAGGACCGATCGGCCTCACTCACCCTCAACTCAGCGACCACGTGCCATTTCGCCGGCCAAAACCGACCACGTATATTCTGAGTTAAGGCCCTCGGCCCGCGAGAAACGCATACCCTATGCGATCCGTCCGCCGCCCTTCGTGCACACGCCACGGGACCAGAACGAGCAACCCTCCTTCTTCACTGTTCATTACCGGGAGACACGATCCGACAACGTCTCAGCCAACGTTGAAAAACTTTAAGGCCCACTCTCTGCAGGAGTAGGACCCGATACAGCACACGCTGCCCCGCTGTGCTCAAAGCAGCAGCGCCTCACGCCTTTTGTTTCCTTCCTGGACGGAGACACACATTCCTCCACGAACGGACACTCTCCCCGCTGCAACAAGCTTCAAACAGTAAGCGTTCATGGTGTCTGGGCTAGCTTAGCTTAAATTAACCTAAATTTAATTCAGGTTATTTCATTTATATGTTGATATTCCCTTGTTTTTGTGTGTTACGTTACTGTTGCGTAATATCAAGGTATTGCGCAACACCCAGCGGACCTCAGCTCCGCTCCACTGGGCATTCCCGTATTCTGTTCGTGTTAAAGACACTGTCGCATTATACGGAGGTAAATACACAATCATCACGGACCAGAGAAGCTCCGTTGTATTGTGTATTAACTGCATTGACTCTTTGTTTTCTGTGGGATTATTTTCATTCATTTGTATATCCGTGTTCATCACTGCGTAAGCTGCCGATAGTTCAGGACGACAACGGTATGCTTATGCATGATAGAATAACATACTCATGCTCCCCAGGACATCGCAGCAGAAGTTGATTCATGTCGAGTTTTTCTCTCTCTCTCTCTCTCTCTCTCCCTCACGTAACACACGCACATAGTCAGGGGCCCCCCCTTGGGAAACCCCGTTCAATCGATTGCCCCACACCCACACGTGCCTCACAGAAGTCTGCTTCTTCACTTCTGCAGGATTAAACGGGTTCGCTTCGTGGATGCAAACAAAGATAAAATAGACAGTTTGGTGAATTCGGCCAGCGAATATAAACTGTTAAACCTAGGATTTTGGTTAAAAAGAGGAGCAACGTTGGTGTGCTCCCTAGCTCGACGGACGTCGAAGGGGAAAAGCATTGAGTTGGGGGGCTGCAGGTAGTTTTGTTGAACAGTGGCTGAACAACAGGGGTCCTGGTGCTGTCTTGGCTCTCGGCCAATGAGATTGCAGCAGTGCATTCAGGTGATTTCAGGAACGCATAGTTTTTTGGGGGGGGGGGGGGGGGACTCACACCCTAATGTGAAATTCCTTCAGAGGGGGTTTGGTGCTCATCAAACCACAATCAGGATGAAACCGTTGCTTGCAACAGGGAAGACCTGATTCTTTGTTACACAGCACATGTCGAAGCCATATAGTCAGACTCCAACAACAGACACAACCCACCAGCTGCACCCTGTTCACCTGCTGCACCCCGTTCACCTGCTGCACCCCGTTCACCAGCTGCGCCCCATTCACCAGCTGCGCCCCGTTCACCTGCTGCGCCCCGTTCACCTGCTGCGCCCCGTTCACCTGCTGCACCCCGTTCACCTGCTGCACCACGTTCACCAGCTGCACCCCGTTCACCTGCTGCACCACGTTCACCAGCTGCACCCTGTTCACCTGCTGCTGTCTGGAGACAGACAGAAGTATCAGCTGCTGAACCACCAGACCTCAGAGCAACTTCTTTCCTCAGTTCATCCTCCTCCCTCCATCATATTATATCGTTCTGTTTCTTGTGTTTCATATTCAGCAGAATGTGACGACAGACTGCGCTTGTGTTGCACAAGGACAATGAATGAACCTTACTTGGTAACAATTTTAGGCAAAAAGAGGCGGAGTTCTGAGGCGAGCCGTGTGGAGGAAACACTCTTTTTGAGTTTTTAAGGAAGAAATGATATCGATTTTATAAGCAGAATTTTCTTTGAGCAATGGCTGGAAATGTTCCTATTTATTAATTATTGGAGGTGATACTCTCAATAGTTGGTTACATATAATCTATAACCATACAGAAAAACAACTTTTCCATATTATGTTGAGCTGCCTCACACTGAAGATCAGAGTTCATTTCATCTATTGTAGAAGCAACTCATCTACAGCTTCTCTTCCTCTCAGAGGAACTGTTAGGAAACGCAATGTCACCATAAAGTAAACTAGAAATATAAACTACAATAAAACTTCATAGAAATTAAATGACTGATTTTAAAATACTCCCAAAAGTTCACACAAATGTTCCATGATGACAACAGGAAGTGTAATGATGTACTCCCTCCGCTTTATGAAGCTGTGACACATTGCTGGTGTGTGTGTGCGTGCATGTGTGTGCGTGCGCTCCTCAGGGGGACAGTGGCGGTCCTCTGGCCTGTGAGGACTCGTCTGTCTGGAAGCTGGTTGGTGCGACCAGCTGGGGAAGCGGCTGTGCTATGAGGAACAAGCCGGGCGTCTACACGCGTATCACACGGTCGCTCAGCTGGATCCGCCAACAGATGGAGGTCAGTGCACAACAGCTGTGTCCTGTCTCAGGACCCAACAGAACATAAGACTGACCCAGACACACCACACGCTCAGCATGCTGGGATACTGAAGAACACTGTAGACGTGTAACCGTGTCAACCCATTACGACTGCAGCCTAGTTCCAGTGTTCTGCAGTGTTGACGAGTCACAGGTGTAGATGACACACTGAATAATGTCAGTTATGTTTAGTGGCTTCAGTCTCAGGGTCCTAGGGCTGGTTTCACAATTACATCTTAGACTGGTCTGCAGTGTTCTGCCTGATTTGATATTGATTTTGAGTATTTGACATAAAGCTTTACCACCATGCTGAACTTCGACCCATGCTGCCATGGTACCAGTCAGTAACATGCTGACCAACATGCGGTCCTAACCCAACTCAGCTCTGAACGTCACACTGAGCTCTACTGAAGTGTTGGATTGTTACAGTAGAATGTTCTGCTAAACTGAACTTATTAGTTTGACAAATGTCTTGCAACTGTAATTACTTCCATTTAAAACGCTCCAGAGCGCTTTGTGCAACGATGACGTCCCACGTCTGCCTGAAGCCGGATTCATCCACACCGGCCCCCGTAGTGTGCTCACTGAATACAAGGCACAGCGTCTACGTGACTGTTGATTTCTGCCTTGTCTTTCAGAGAGAAGAGGCTCGCGGTGCTCCAGCGCTGAGCACAGACAACTGAAGCACCGAGTCGCTGCTCAGGACTTGGACGTTTCCACATTTGACAAAAAGAGAAAACTACAAACCATCACAGCAGAGCCAGAGCCTCACAGAGAGACGGTGCACAGCAGAGAGTTAGGCATCGTTTATTCCAAAATAGAAAGCTCTAAGGCAACACAGACAAGAGAAACGTGAACACCGCTTCATAAAAAGCAAGACAGACGCAAGTGTGGATGGAGAGCTGAGCGGGGCCACCCAGAGTCACTGCCCCCGCCGGCTGCAGGGCAGTAACCGGCTCAATGAACCAGACACTTGTTGTACAGTACAATATTACAGATATTCAAACAAGAGGCACCCCAATCTGTGAAGTAATAACATGTTGATGAAGAGATTCAATCCGTCACTACAGGAGTCTGTAGCGGCTGCAGTCAGTCCTTCAGGCAATGAACAGGGAACGCTCCAGCTGCTCTTTGTTGTAACGCAGAAATAAAGGTTTGACACATGCACGTGCTCTGCTTCTTGCAGCCGGTGGGTTGTCATGTCCTACTGGTTCCTCAGAGCCTGTGATTGTGTGATTAGCATAGTGTTCTGGATTGTGCATTAGAGAAGTACGCCTTGACTGTAAGATGGTTACAGAGTGATGCATGGTATACACAATGAGCTCTAACATCGCTGCAGTTAGGTTCCTGTGAGAGAACTGCACAGAGTAACATGATCCCCGATGCGCCACAGCGTTCTGTACTTTAGTGTCCTTTTGACCAATTTCAAAAAGTGTCAAACTTTCTTTTGTGCTTCTTGGCAAGAATTCTTGAAAAAAACACCGGTAAGGCCTTGATGTTATTGTACGTTTAAAACCAATTTAAATATCAATTTCCATCAGCATTCAATTCATTTTTCTGTTTTTTAGAAAACTTCAAAGAACCCTGGAAAACAGGGTTTCTAGCTTTAATTATGAATCTGTACATAAATATTCCTTACAAAACAGGAGAACACAAAAATGAAAACAAAAAACACTAAGTTCATACATTTGTATATAAAAATAAGCATCTCCTTTTTGTTCCTTTCAATCTCTCACCTTGGGCTCCGCTTGGCCTGCAGGGCCCGCGTGAGAGCCGTGGAGTCAGTTGCAAAAGTGTGCACATCTACTGAAAACACAAGCATGCAAAGAGACAAACCCTCACAGATACAACTCCAAACTGTTGGCATCCAAACGAGACTTTAACCCGGGGGGGGGGGGGGGGGGGGGGGGGGGGGGCAGACGAACTTGCTTCGAGTGTTTTTAACACTTCTTTTTTCTTCCGTTTGATTTAATCTTGTTGAGCTTAAATATACAAAAAAAGTGCACTCGCATACATCAACTAAATAATTAAAAAACTGTTTCTGAAATGAAACTCCTGATGTTCACACACGCAGCATAAACCGCCGTCAGCAGGGTGGAGGGTTGGAAGAGTGCAGGACTGTTGTGTCCTGAAGCTTTGTGCTCTATGTAAACCTAATGTGTGTGTGTGTGGTTGTACTATGACCCATAGTGTGTCTGAGAACACAGCCGACCTATTTACGCACGTCTTGTGTGTAGACCAGAGTGTGAGGGAGTGTGTCCTCTACTGCAACGAGTCGCTGTTGTCCAGGCCCAGCCCGGCCATGTCCGTGTCATCGTCCTCATCTCCGCTGTCCCCCGACTCGTCTTCACTGTGGCCCCCCAGCATCACCTGCTGTACCGCCAGTGTGGCGCCGTCTGACGTCAGGCTCTGCAGACCCTCCATGTTCATCGTCACCATTGTGCCTGAGAACGAAAGGAAAGAATTACTGAGTAAACTCCTATCACTATGCATGTGAAGTAAAAAACACCACAAATGTAGAATTACCACCAAACCATCAAGTTACAGTTTATATCCAGGACAGTCCAGACTCATGGGTAAGATGTGAAGACTTTGAAAGAATCGAATAAAAAGGTAACAAGTGCATTTTTTGGAAATCCCAGCACACAGACGCACGCTCGCTCGCAGACGCACGCTCGCAGCTGTGGCGCCATCGTGAGCTAATTAGGAGCTCAAGTGTAGTAGGACAGCACTGAAGGCCCAGGTATGAAATGCACGGCCCGCCACTGCATAACAATCACCAGTGTGTTCACGCCAACCACGAAGGAAACCTTTCATGATTACATGCAACGCCGTGAATGAAACATCTCAACTGGAGCAAGGAATCCACATGCCGCGGTGTCGTGAAAGCCCATCGGTGCTGAGGTTTGTGACTTTAGATCGGATCTCATACTCGCCAGCTTGGTTTCAAAGGGGCTGTACCGGAGAGTTGGAAGATTTATTCACATTGACATTCAATTCCAGATCAACATTGTTGCATGTCTATTCAGTCAATGGATTGCCTATTTTAATACAATTCAAAATTGTGCTTCGAGGGAATTATTTTCCCTGGACACGGCCTGTGTGTGTGTGTGTGTGTGTGTGTGTGTGTGTTCCTGTCTCTCTCGGGGGAGGAAAATCAAAAGCGTTGGCACGGGATGCATTTTTCATTTGTCAGAATCAGATCCATTCATCATAACCGCTGAGTCGACATCTGTTTCGTAGATTATCTGTGGGTTTTCTACCGATGGACAGCCCGCCGCCAAACAGTTTAGAACGCTTGTCGGCTGATAACGATCAGTGGCCGATCGATCAGAGCACCCCCCACCCCCCGACAAACACATCCACACACATGTTGATTCTCTTTAACTTGAATACAAACTGTTCACTGAACCCTGCTGCGTACCGTCGGGCATGGTCACTTGCTGCTGGGTGCCTCCTGTGGCGATGGAGTCGGGCCAGAAGCGCTGCAGTGGCCGGTTTTGAGGAGTCTTCTTCTTGGCTTTCGGTGTCTCAGAGGAGCTAGCATCCAACATGGGCTGCAGGATCCGCCTTCGTGCATTTATAAACCTGGAGACACAAGACAACCGAGATCTGTGACGGTGCCGACTGGAATGTGTGCTGCTGCAGTCAGATGTTCTGTCCCGATACGCTGGGATGAAATCATCTCCCACTAAAACACGATGTCGGAGCTCAATCTGTTCTCAGCTTTCAACTGACTGTGCAAACTACACAGAGCTGTGTTCATAAGGATCGAAGCAGAAATAGTTCATCACTTTAGAAGCGTGCGGGCAGACAATCAGCTGACTGACCAATCAGGTTCCAGTCTTGACCAACACACCTGCCCTGACATGGATTTGGGACGGTGCATAACAACGCTACTCTTTGTGGGCCAAACTCACCAGTTGTTGACCTGCAGAAGTGTCAGGTTCGTTTGGATGGCGATCTGTTTCTTCTCATCCTCTGTTGGGTACGGGTGCTACAGGGGAGGACGGGGGGAAAGGCTTCAGTGTTTCTGTTGAGGGTGGAAGAGTAACACGGCAGTAGATGTGATGCACAGACTCACCCCGATGTGCTGGAAGAGCCACGAGCGCATGACATTAGTGGCGAGTTTGGGTAGAACGCCGCGTTTGTTCTTGGGTGAGTTGTCGTCGTGATTAAAGAGGTTCAAGTCCTGGTGAAACTGCAGCTGGAGCTGAGCAGACAGACAGACAGACAGACATTCAGACACCTCGCTGTTTGTTCATGTCACCAACATCACACGGTTCACATGCGACTGTAGGCTCAGTGGAGAGCAGGGTCGTCCTTCAATCAGACGATCGCTCCACCAGTCGCATGTCGATGAGTCCTAGAGCAACACACTGAACCCCATCATAACTCCCGTAGCTGTTCTACGGTGTGTGAATCTGACAGACTCAGACAGACTCCGACAGACTCCGACTACAGCTACCTGCCTGTAGTGGTCGGACAGACTAGAAAAGCGCTCTACGGTAGTAGAGTCCATTCACCATTACCAGGGTTCTGCTCAAATTATGTGTGAATCTATGTGAAAACTATGTGAATCTCAATTTTAAACTTTGAACTAATTGCCAACAATTTGCCATTTGAGGATCTAGAACACAGAACAGAATCACAGGAAGAGAGACAGATGAACAACCTGATTGTTCTGGACGCGTATTGTCCCGGGAGATAGAGCCTGTGTTACCACCTGGCCCTGAGGAGTGACGACTGTAACAGGCTGGTACACCGTGCCACCTACACACACACACACACACACACACACACACACACAGCATCATATAATCTGCTGCGCTGTAGAGGGCGACCCAGAATAGTAGAACAAGATTTGACTGTCAGGTCATCAGAACAGTACGGTACCTGAGGGGGGGGTTGTATGCCACGGGGACATACCTGCGACCACCTGGGTGGGGTTAACTGCGGTCACGGTCACGTTCCCTTGCTGCAGAGCCGACGCTGGCACCACGATTTGGCCCTGGGGGCTGATGGTCCCCGAGATAGAGCCGGGGGTCTGCAGAACACAGAGCAGCAACACAGAATGGGTCCAAGGCAGGTGTGTGCTGGTGGCTCACACTTTAAAGAACGCTGATATTGAACCTGAGACAACACTGTGGAGCAGGTTAGAAGAATGAAGGCACATTAAAAGGCAAAGAATCCAAAACAACATCAATGACGAGTATGAGCACCAACAGATCCAACCATTTGTGTTAGGAGGCGAGAAGTAGAGTCCACCTACGGTCCATACCGGAGTCTTAGTGGGGGAGAAGCCCTGGACCTGGCCTTGTACGGGGGAGTACGGGCTCCCTGGATCTCCACTCAGCAGAGTCTCGCTGTTCATCTTGGTCTTGAGGCAGGCGATGTAGCGGCTGCAGAAGTCCTTACACAGGTCACTCACCTTCTCCAGCTCCAGCAGGTGGATCCTCAGCACCTGGATGGCTTTCACCATCTAGAGGCCAGAATTAGACAAAGAAGGGTTGGTGGCAGTCTCTCCAGCTGGATATATTTCCATCTGTGTGTCCTCTAAATGTCTGATACTGAGGACTGAGACGATCACGTCTGTTCTTTATTTCAGAACACCGTATTTAGGTAGGCTAATTGCAGTATATGTCATGAACCCCGGCCCCAGATGTGACATGAGCCCAACGAAACAAAGGCTACGTCCCAAGTCTCTTAATTGTCATCTCCTCGCTTGAACAGGAAGTTGTTCTGCACCGCCATATTGACGGCCGTCCCAAAGCTCTAATGTAGCTCTGAGGAGCGAGGAGGGAGGAGGGGGGAGCGAGAATGGAGGAGGGAGGAGGGATCTCTGAGGAGCCATGAGCGAGGACCCACGAGAACAGATTTACAGGAAGTGTTTTAACGGCCGACACGCCCCCTCATTGTTCAGTCATGTGATTGGACGCTGCAGCCGATCAGACTGATGAGATTTTGTTCAACATGTAAACAGTGAAGACAGATCACAGATTAAACTCTAGTTTATATTTGATTAGTTTTCTGATTCAACATCTGGTTTAAATAAATGTTCATTGTAGACTGAACAACAAAAGGGATCATCTGTGATCATCTGATCCTCCGTCATCAGAAACAGACGTCGCTTCACATGACGCTTCAGAGGAAAGGATGTCTCATGTCTCATGTCTCCTAAAACTCATTTCCTCGTTCCTCTCTCCTCGCATGGTTTCCTCCATGCATCCCTGGTGGGAGGGACTAAGACGCAAGGAAAGAACGCAAGTGAGGGAAACGGGGATGCAGTTAAGAGACTTGAGATGTACCCATCGTCAAATCATTTGTTTCCAAAGATGGTTTCTGTCATGTTAGGTTCTTATCACGCTAATGAATGTTTAATAAGGTGCAACGGATCATAAAACTCACGGTTCAGATCGCATCACATTCTTAAGTCACGGATTGGATCAGCACAAAAGAAAAGGAGCAAATATAACTCAGAGTTCGCCGGTCACATTCTCTGCTGCCGATACCAAGTGTCCGCGTGAGGGCCTTTGTTACAGCCGCTGGTCCAAAAATCATTTCAACTGTCAGAGACGGGTCATAATTCATCTCTAATGATCCGTTTATGTTGCTGTGAAAACATCTCAAACAACCGGACATATTCAAGTTTCTCACCAGAAACTACATTTTACAAGATTACATTTGAAGTCATCATGACATCGTTATAATTCACCTCCCAATCCTTGTTTCTACCGACCGGAGCCTGAAGGCATCACAGTGGCCCTCTGAGCGTGGTGCCGCTAACATTACTAGCTCTCCTCCAGTTCAATCACCAGGTAACGTCATCGGGATCGGTGTGTAGAGAGCATTAATGCCCATCTCAACATTTCATATTTCTGCTGAATATCGACTGATCAAGGCGGCAGTAAGAACGTATTTCACACTATCGTGGTTAAAGTGTGCAGGTAAACGGCGGTGCAGGTGTGTGCTGGACGGAGAGTAACACACGAACACACCGTGTGCTCACTCTCCTGAGGAGACTGGTTCTAGTTAGTGACGCTGTAGAAGGAGGATGGAGAGAAGAGGAAGAAGAGAAGGAGTGAGCCGCATGAAGTGGTGGAGACTGATCCCAAGGAGGAGTGGTGGGTAGCGAAGGTGTCAAGGAGAGGAATGGAAGGACGGATGGAGGGGATTTTGTGAAAAGGATGGAACTGGTTGTGGTGAATACATATTTCAGGAAGAGGGAGGAGCTTAAAGGAAGGTGCACAGACTAGACAGGTGGTGGCAGGGGACCACACAGCTAGGCATCAGATGTGATCAGGAGGCTGATGAATGAAGACAATGAGAGAGAGACAGTTGGTCAATGTGGGGATTGTGAATAAGGAAGTGCAGCAGAGGTCAGCTGGACTACCCGAGCTAAACCATGAAGTCACACTTACCAGCTAAATGACCATTGTGAGGAATCTCTAATGAACAGGTCGGCAGCAAGAGCAGAGGACTGCATCTCACTGTGCTGTTGAGGTTAAAGGTCATTGAGTAGTAAGTGTGCCTCCTGGTGAAATACCTCACGTCTGAACCTGCTTTCAGTCACAACGGTTGTCTTAGCCGGTGGTGTGGCCGAGCCACAGAACACTCGCTTTAGTACGGTTTTACTGTTGAGCTGCATTCAGATGCAGTCAGATGGTAGTTCACTGAAGGAAGAAACTAGTGAACTAGTTCAACTGTGGGTGCCCTGTAGGCCAGAGCAGTGTTACAGTGAAGCAAGCTGCCCCTGACACAAAGACAAACGGACACAACAAAGCAGAGCACTTCTCCCGACATGCAGACGGATCTCACCAGGTTGTCAAGCTCAGGGTCCTCGCTGAAGAAGGGTTTGCCTTCCTTCTCCTGACAGCGGACAAAGTTCTCAATGTCCACGTCAAAGCTGGCCGAGGTGATGCAGTCAGAGCTCAGCGTGGACTGTTCACACTTCTCAAACAGCAGGGCCAAGAGAGGGAACAGGGGATGCCTGTGAAGGGTAACCCACACACACACACACAGTGGAATCCATCACAATGAACACACACCGTCTCCCAGTAACAGCATAAGAACACAGGCTAACAGAGCCCTGGATATCAACGGTGATTCAGGCAACACGCCTACTGTCCCCGCTCTAACACAGCGGACTCGTGTGCCCGGGTCAGAGCGACCACTATCAGCACATGTCCATGCTGTGGCTGGTCACACCCATCAACAGAACACATTCTCATCATGTGTGGCATATGACAGAACACATTCATCACTGTACCCGTGATCACAATATGCACTTCACTGCTCTTGAGAATATTAGCTTAGATAGATAGCTAGATAGATAGATAGACACCTTAATTAAGAGATCCAGATCTCGTTATGTCAACAAATCTCATAATTATGAGCCACTATCTCTTCAACACAAGACAGATCTTGTTATTACAAGAGCTCATGATTGTTGAATGAAAAGTTGGAAAGATATTCACAGATTGGGCTTCATGGATCAATAACTCAGAAGTGTGACGTTAATAAAACACAAGCGATGCCTCTTTAATGTGTAGCCGCTGAAGACATTTAACTAAAATGTTGAATAACTTCGTTGTCACGCAGTGTGACAACAATCACCGTCCACGTCAGTAATATCTGACCGGTTATGAAACACTTATTTTGAAAAAGATTTGGGGGACTTTTTATTGGGCAAAGCCTTCAATAACTTCATTCTTATGCAGTGTCACCAAAACCACTTCACATATAATGGTTGAACTAAAAACTTGCATCAATTAGTTGGAGCTATTTTGATAATGGATGAATCATTATACTGTCGGAGCCTCTCGGAGGTGGAGACGTCCTGTCTCAGGTTTGATCTGAAGGGGAAGAAGTCAGATCGGTGCTCCCTAATTCAGTGAGGAGAACAAAGGGGAGGCGTTCTCAGAGGCCATGTCAGGTTTCCTGGTGATACTTTAGTTTCTGGACAAGCTGAAAGTAATCTAGTTAAGAACACAGATTTAAGACGAGGGGCTGTTGTTGTGGTTCTCTCTCCTCGACACAGAATTATCTCTACCGATATATGGAGGCTTTGTCCGCGTCCATGGGTGTCTGTGGCTCCGTGGGTATCGGACTGGGCGCCTCTGCCAACGTCCCCTCAATGAACTTCTGCTCGGAATCGCCGTCTACCTTTACCACACCTTGCATCTGCAGGAGAGGAGAACACAAATGAGTGAGAGAAAGAAAGCAACAAACAGACAGAAGAGGTGAAGAGAGACACTACGACATCATGTGAAGACCCGAGGAGCTGGAGGGTGAAGCCTAACAGAGCCTTGCTTCAGCATGAAGCCTGTGGAGTCACGAGGACATTGTCTGAACATCACCGTCCTGTTGACTAGAGTTACCTGACTGACAGTTCATTCTTGTTTCACTTGAATACTTTTGACCTGAAACATGTTATGCACACATGTATGGGTGCGTTCTTTCATGCCGTCCAGTCTCACATTGCTGTATGAGCGCCTGCAGCTACACATCCAGACAGTGATGTGCTCCAATCACAATGCAGACTAAACACCACATACGGTGATGTGAGTGAAAATATAATCCAGAACCTGCGAGTACACACGTTACCTAATGGCAGTAAAAGGACACATTGAGTGTAGCCTCCACAGCACTGGAGGCACATTCATTGATTAGGAGCCACGTTTCTGCTCCTTTACTGTCACACCGTGCTGCCTACCCAGGGCCATGAACCCCAGCCCCAACCATGTGACTGACAACAATGAATGAGATTGAGCACAAAGTAGCTAAAAATAATCACTTGCTTGGGGTGGAAATCTCTCATTAGTCATAGATCCTTCTCAGCTCTCGACACCCCCAACTTTGGCACTTGAATAATGATGTTTTGTAAGCAATTTACATAAGCTCAGACACGGATATGCTAGGCAGTAAAACAGCTTCATACAGCATAAGTGTTTCCCAAACAGTGATGTATTTGTGGGGGCCTGTTACAGACAGGCATGCACGTCTCCAACAAAGGACTAAAGCTGATGTAAGAGCATCATCGGTGGCTGTGTTCTAGTGTTGCATGCATAAAGTGTTTCCCTGTTGTTCAGCAGCCCAGGCTGCATCATCCCCACTAACAACACTGGAGCATCTATGGGCAAGGAGTGGAGCGGCATACTGAAAGCTGCAGCTTCAAACATTCAGGTTGTGTTTCTTCAAGCCCTGTTCTGGTTGATTATCTTTGTAAAAACAAGCGAAACAAAGTGCCGTTCAGGCAGTTGGAGCAGATCGTGTCGGCCTTGAGGTCCATAGCGAGCGTCTCGCTCTCACCCACCTGCTGCTCTCCCTTTGGGTACTTGTCTATGGAAACCGACTGGGCTGCCATCACGTTCACTGCTGATGCTGCACACACTGGGGCATTATAGAGAGCAGGGACAGGTGGCCCACCTACACAACACACAGTGTACATTAGACCAGCTGGAGGGCAGCATTAGGCACACACACTGGAATGTCATGCTGTTACCATGAGACTATCATTAGCTTTGTAAACTGGGAGAGTGTAAGTAAGAATAAACAAGCTCATGCCATAAAACTAATAATAGATGTTTAACATTAACGCGTATTGATGTAATGATCACATCTACCAAAATAAAACTAAAATGACAAGTGAAGCGTTTGAAGGATATATAGGATGCAGAAACAACGAAGACATAACATGTGTATCATTTAACGTGTAAACGTGTTGATATGTGCACACACCTCTGGGCGAACCACGGGGCTGTGGGGGGGGGGGGCTACCGTAGCATGAAGCGACTAAGTTTACTAATGTAACGTTATTTCTTGACGTCTCATTAACAGTTGGACACATTTCTGTACACCACACCCACGAAACAGGAGATTGAAATAACGAGCCCGTGACGCGTTGTTATAATAATAGTAAGCTAACGATACCCTGCAACTGCTATTAACACACCCACCACGATGAACCTAGCCGTTAGCTAAGTTAGCTGTTAGCTGCCCGCCGTTTGTGGCGGTAAGGGGAGATAAAAGTTAAAGAAAGCAAACATTGGCCCACTAAAGCTACATCCTCTGCTGCAGCAACGGCAGTCTTGACGCAGACAAAGTAGTTCGGCGGGAGTAAGCTTTGATATTCACAATATTTAACATTAGCTCGCCTGTAAGGTTAACGCCACATTGGCGTTAGCTCGCTAACCTAATCTAAGGTTAACCCAATGAACAACCGCCTGGCCGAGCTACAGCTAACGTTCGCCAACTGTTAACTTAAAAGTGTTTCTCACGCTAGAACGGTGAGGCCAAAAGAGACGCGCCATATTTAGAAAGGGGATCACTAACAAAAAACAAGCTAACCTAGCTAGCCAGCTACAAAAAAAGGACCCCGCTGCGGATTGATACGAAGAGTCTCGTTTGCCCACATAACAAAACAGCAACAAGAGCCTTAGCATTTTTGAATTAACATTTTAAATGAATATGCATTTCTTGTTCGCTCTATGCAGTAATTCAACTGCGGTGATATTAACGAGCATTGTCTGCACACCAGGCTAGCCCGGTTGATCCTCAAATCCTTCCCACATCAGTCAATCAATCACGCGAGGACAGCTGTCCTCCCCTCAGCGACAGTGTTACAACTGTCGGGCCTCGTTTCTAGCTCTCGCCCTTTGCTTTTCCACAATCCTCCTCTGCCCCCAAAACGCCGACATATTTTTTTACCCCCTCCCTTGTAAACAGATTTTTTTATTCTTCCCGGAGCTCTGGCGCTTCTGCTTCCCTTCCAAAGACACCCTCCGCTGCCCTGACTAGGTCCGCACTCCTCGCCCCGGGGCATTTTTGCGTGCGGCCCAGATTGTTTGATTGATAGGGAACGGAAAAAGAGGGATTTTGAGTGACAGCTTACCTGAGTGCCAATCTTCGTCACACTGACAAGCGGCTGCAGCAATCGGGACCCGCAGTTGTCGCGTTGCGTCATCGCGTAAGGGCACGCAGAGGCGCTTGGCTCATGAATATGTATAAGGTGGGCGGAGACATGACGTCCTACAGCCTGTCCCTCTGCGCCCTCTTGGGTTTCTAGCTTGGCAAACGCCATTTACTGCCCCCGTTTACACAACACATTTTCTATGTATATCTGAAGCTTTACACTCCTTTATGCAGATATTGTGTCATCATATGCACACACTAATACACACCATAGATGCGGATCGTCTACCCTAAAAGAATGCTAGCTGGGATAATTAGGACATTATGTGCAAGCAGGCAGGCTAAGGGTGTGGAAACTGTAATCTTTAAAATAGAAACACAGATAAACCACTTGCACACTCAGCTCTATTCAAATGCCCCCCTGAGGCAGAAAAGCAACATAAAAGCAGCGTTTGATCTGTGCCCATCCCTTTATATGCCTGTTTCTTTAGCTAAGACAAAACAGAATCACACCAGGAAAAAACAGACTTCATTTCCCATCTTTGAGCTTTAATAATATAACATTTTAACAGCAGAATTGCATGCAGATCTTACAGGTGAGGGAATGATCATCATAAAAAGTGCCAACACCAACACCATCTTTAAGCAATATAACGGTTTGTAGCAAGGCCGACTCCTCTAGTGCCTGATGGAGGAGGGCTGCGGGAGACGAAACTTGGCCATCTCCACATCCAGGTCTGAAAATGTGTGGGGGGTGTAGTTGTGGTGCTGCTGGTTTTTATAAGTGCTGTTGTCAAACGGCTCATCGGGCTCCGGAGGTGCTGCAGAGAGCGAGAGGCGAGAGAGAGAGAGAGCGGCATGTAAGAAAGCAGAGTATACAAAGCTTCATACTGTTCATGCATTGAAACAATAAAAGGTTCGACAAACATGTTGGGCAACACTGGGTCGACTTCTGCGTCCCCGCTACTGATTTTCAGGCAACAAAAAGACTTGACCGAGGTATTTCTGATAAGTGATACAATCTGAAAAAAAGTAATGTGGGTTGCTTTGTAAATATTTTAAAAAAAAAACTTTAACGGTAGCCGATTTGCATATTCACACATGCTGACAAAGGTGGTTTATTGTGGGGCATTCCCTATGGCGGCAGGCCACATTACCCCCAACAGTGTGGAGACACACTGGTGAGAAAAGCCTAAAAGATGACGTTCCTGAGAGGAAGGTATGTGAGGGTGCAGACAATAAAGACCCTCAGACTGAGAAACAGGGACACTGGCAGAGGTCAGCATGAAATGGATTAAAAGGCATTAGGTCAAAAGTGCTCCGATGCGTTCGGTTCAACAGAACTACATCACTTGCGCATGCTGTGTGAGTAAGGTCATCAACAACATGTGAGACAGTGGAAGAAACCTTGCACATTGAAGATCACAGAGAAATACATTCGAGACACTTTCACATGAAACGACACCGTGTTTATCCCAAAGTCCAAACAGAAGTGAACAAGTGGTGAACTCCATGAGCGAGGTGAGGAGCTTGTTCCAGCTGGTAAGAAGTGGAACAAAGGGCTGCAGCTAAACGGGGATGTTTAGAATCTGAGAGCTGTTTGTTAGCTTCTGGTCAGTTGGACTTACAGTATTCACGTCATGACTATGATCCAATGATTCTGTAAAAACATCTTGTTACTGTGTAATCCTGCTCCCTGGAATACTTCCACTGACTCCAGCTCCTACTGGTCCAGCTGCTGTCAGGGACCGGAGGCCTTCGCTGTAACGCAGTGAGGGTGTGCACTGTGCACGCTAACATTACCGTTACAGACGCTGGCATTATTACCTGTAACCTTAACTCAGAAAACCTGAAACCCAGATTTCATACAGAGACATTATCAAAAAGAGTGAACTATGAGAACAATACTGTGGGAGATGGACGGCAGCTGCTGGAATGCAAGTGCGGGGGATTTAAAGACAGCGATAGGTGGTAGATTCTCCAGTCATTAAACGAGGGGAGGAAAGCAGAAACACAAGCACGATTATTGTCACAGTATGAACCAAGCAACATCGCCGATCATACACTGACAGCAACAGTAGAGCTGTGTGGGGGGGGTCAGCGACAGACAACTCAAAACCTCAATTAGCAGAAACCAAGCAAAGCAAAAGGAACGCACCAGCCGGCATTAAAGTACATGTACACTACATCCACCCCATGCACAAGCACCATGCTGAACACAGCTGGAAGTCACAGCGGTGGAGCAGAAGCAAAAGAATCCAGAGACGATATTTAAAAAGCTGTGAAAGCAACAGCAACTCCAGTATGTGAGGGAGTTGACACTATAACAGTACAGATAGAAAGAAAAGGATGGTCATCTGTAGGGGCTCACAGATCCAGAGAGGAAACGGGGAGGTAAAGATTTGGGAACTATTATAGTGTAGTGTGTACCCTCAGGTGGTTCAGCTGGGGCGTCCGCCTGCAGCTCCTCTCCTGCAGCTTCAGCTACCAGTGGAGCAGGGTCCACCAGCTCCTCAGTGCTCTCCACAGGGCCAGAAACTTCAGCTGCAGCCTCAGCAGCCACTTCAGCAGGAGCAGCTTCAGCTACCACTGGAGCAGGGTCCACCAGCTCCTCGGTGCTCTCCACAGGGGCAGAAACTTCAGCTGCAGCCTCAGCATCAGCTTCTACAGGGGCAGCTTCAGTAGCTTCTGCGGGGGCTTCAGTAGCGGCGCTCTCTGTGGTTTCTACTAGAGCGTCAGTCTGGGCTTTTTCTGGAGATGCAGGCTCGATCACAACTTCAGCTGGAGTTTTTACTTGGGCATCGGGGATGGCAGGAGATGCACTGTCTTCTTTTACTTTTGGAGCGGGTTCCACTGCAGCTTCAGCTGAAACTTCTGGGCTGGTCACAGTGTCTTTGGTGGCATTGCAGATCTCAGGAGTGGGGTCCACTAACTCCTCAGAGCTAACACCGGCTACCTCGACGGTGGCTTGAGCTGCTTCTGTGGGGGCTGCTACTGCTGCTGGAGCGGCCTCCTGTGCATCCTCAGCAGCACAAGCGGGAGTAGCTTCAGGTTCTGGTAGAACTTCCATCTTAGCTTCATTAGCGTCTTCCTTCACCTCTAAAGTGTTCTCTTGGACTTCTTCTGCTTCTTCTTTCACAGTGGATTCTGACACCTCTGGTGGTGAGGTCTTGGTTTCGGTCTTCACTTCTGACTTCTCTTCCTCAGAGTCAGAGTCTGAGTCCGAGTCGCTGGACGATGAGGAAGATGATCCGTCAGCTGCTGGATCACCAGGTTCAGAGGAGGCGACGGCGGCTGGGACTGCGGCGGCGGCTGTGAGAGCGGCTGGAGCCGAGGTTTTACTGCTTGCATTGACCAGGGCCTCAGCAGCTGGGGGAGCTGCACCAACTACAGGTGGAGCTGTGTCAGCAATAACCTGAGCAACATCTGGGTCAGCAGCTGGAACCTCTGCTGCCTCTGGCTCAGCTCCAACTGGTTCACTGGTGGCAGTGGCAGGCGCTGCTGCAGCTACAGTTGTGTCTGCGGTGGCACTGCGGCGGGCCGCTGCTTCAGTTACACCGAGAATGTGTGTTGTGAAAACTCCAGGCTTTGAAAGTCTAGCTGGGAAGGCAACTGTTGTCTTATAGGCTAGCAAGGTTGCTCGCTCATCCGGAGCCTCTGCTGCTGGGGAATAATAAACGGGACAAGAGTGGTGAACCAACACTAACATTTACAGCACGGGCATGATTCATCCTGCACACATTTATCTTTTCGTGGAATTTTCCTAACGGAAAAAAAGAATTATCACAACAAAACGTTAATTATTTAGAATAAATAGACTTCTTGTTAACCTTGTTTATATTTGACACTATTTATATACACCTTTAACACATCAGCAACACATATAAACGTCACAGTGAAGGATTCTGGGAGGAATGGATGACTGGAAGAGAAAGAAAGTGTTAGACCTTCGGGAACATCTCCTGCAGTGTGAAATATAAAAAGGTAAAACATTGAGCTTTAAAATCAGCATTATTCATCACAAACAATATGTGACATACGCAAAAACAGAAGAACATCATTAATACACAACAGCAACCAAAGTTTAACCCTATATCTGAGGTGATTTGAAGCTCCTCCTCTTCATACACAATGCCCTAAATATGCTAGCACCAAGCTACATTGCTAACTCACCAACTAGTTGCCTTCAACAACACTGCAGTCGTCTGCTGCTGGTTTGTTGGAGGTTCCCAGCAACAGACGAACGAGAGTGGGAACGCAGCCTTTCAGTTAGGCTCCAACGATAGCAGGGAAGTCCGGTGCAGGTCTAACGCGGTGCAGCTCTAACAGGGTGCAGCTCTAACAGGGTGCAGGTCTAACACGGGTCTCTGCACTGGCTTGGCCCTTAAGCTCGGCTGCAACTCTTTTAAAAATGTTTTATTGCACTTGATTTTGTTTGCATTGTGTACTGATGTGACTGTGGGTACAGATTAGAACATTTGTAACTTTATTTGTATTATTATCATCTGTTGGTAGAGTGGACGTAGAGACTGTGCTCTGAGCGTCCGGGCACAGGCTGGATGGGGGAGATGGGAGGGTCTGTCTGGGACCAAATATTATTTATGCAAAAGGTGTCAGACCTTCTGAGTTTATATTTAATACGTCTAAAATGATCTCGACTGTAACTTTGATTATGTTCATTTCATGCCTATCTTCCTTTATGGTAAATAAAGATGTTCTTTTATGACAAATACAAATGAAGTGTATCATTATTATTACATTTCAAACTTAATGAAGTCAACAGAATCCTATGGCCTTACTCTTGCTTACAGCCGCAGTCTTCTTCGCTAGCGGTGCAGGTTCTTTGGCCTGAGTGCAGAACCAAGCAGCCGGGCGACTCCTCAGCACGCCCCAGTTCTCCAGCTGGAGACCCTGCAGAAGAACACAGAAGAACCGCATTACACATGCAGAACAACAGAACTAGGACAGAGCTACAGCAGGACCTCATGTAATGCTGCACTGAGATCAGGCTACATAACCACAGTGATATCTGCATCTCATGGGTGTAGAAATCGTGTTGCGTGCTGGATCCAGGTGTGAGCTGTGTCACAGTCTTCGGCTGTAAACTGCTGTGGTCAGCGTACCTGAAAGGTGCAGTGCTCCTGCTCTGTAGCATTGGAGCTGGGCAGAGTTGTTCAATGCTTTTGTGTTAAAGCCGATGAGAAAATCTAAATTAGTCAACTTCGACATTTCTTCCTTCTCATTCATATCCAGGTTTCGATCTCTTCGAGATCTCTTGCTTGGATATATGTGAGGCCATCTAGCTCTCCTCCACAATAAGCACGCAGTCCTGAAGGGCCGGCTCAATGAAAGCAACGTTTCATCGCTCACATGATGCAAATCAATAAGCAGCACTGCTTTCTGACCATTGTGTGTTTTAATAAATGTGATGAAGTAACTTCATCTATCAGGTGTTACATTTGCACTATTAGCAAACAACTGATATTTCAGACCGATTCATTTCACCATAAACAGAATGTACGCTATAATATATCAACATGTAGGATTACAAACACACCTAAGAGTAACGTTACATCTCCAATACCAATGTCTAAGAATACCAATACAACGAAATACAACAGTTGTCTCACACAGCTTGTGTCATGAGTGACGTGTGTTAGTCACGTGTGTGGACAGAGAGGCAGCTGCTGCCACTGGCCTCTTCCAACCGGAAGGTTAGCGTGTTCAATAAAGTGTCACGTTGAAATGGTTAAACTAGAAGTATGACGTCATGTATTAGCTCAGGGTTCGCTGTGGTTAAAGTTTCAGAACTAACGTTATGCCCTTTATTCGGTGCTGGAATCCATAAGAACTACGGAGTCCCGGGCTCAGTGCGACGGAGACAGCCGCGTGGAGGGCAGTGTGTCCGCCGTGTCTCCATGAAGGCGCTCTTTAACAGACTGCGTGTAAACCGGCGAGGAGAGAATGCAATCCGTGTTACCTTCAGGGAACCCAGTCGCCCTAACCGCAGCAGGGAGGTCGCCATTTCGTGTTCCCAGTGTATTGCTCCGACCGGAAACCAGGAAGTGAAACCGGTTCCACAAAGATACTGGTATGAACAAAGCCAAAGGTTCCGCTGTCAGTCTGACGACCACATTATAGTGTTTTATCCTGATAACAATCAGCTGTCAGTGGTCAACGTGGTCAACAGAGCAACACCATCTCAAGGCTCTCTGCTTAACGATAGATAGATAAATACAGTACAATAGATAAACACATACAGTACAATAGATAAATACAGTACAATAGATAAACACATACAGTACTCTGCATTGAACAAATCAACAACTGGATGTGCCAGAATGTTCTTAAATTAAACAAAGATAAAACAGAAGTAATTGTTTTTGGTACCAAGGACGAACGATTGAAAATCACCGCTCAGCTTCAATCACTGATGTTAAAACCCACAAACCAAGCCAGAAATCTAGGTGTAGTTATGGATTCAGACCTCAACCTGAACAGCCACATCAAGACAATTACAAAATCAGCCTATTATCACCTGAAGAATATATCAATTCTGAGTTTTGACGTGATGTGTTTGTGACTCTTCCCCCCTGTCTCCTCTCACAGGGAGAAGATGATCTGCAGGATACTGCTGCTCTTCATCCTGACCGCCTGTGTCTGCGGTGAGTTTACTTTTGTATTTTTTTAAAGCACTACAGCTCTGAAGCATCACATGTCAAGAACGTCAGACCGGTTTCTCTTCTAGCCTTCTAGATGTGTGGAGGACGAAATTGTTTTTAAGTATAAATAAATGCAATAATAAATGCATAAATGAATACAGGATGCAATAATAAATGTACAATTGAATACAGGATGCATTAATAAATTATAAATGAATACAGGAATGTCTAAATGTATAAATACAGAAATGAATAAAACACAGAATACATAAATGCGGAAATAAGTGTTTTTGTCTTTCACATTTTGTCTTTTTTGTGACAGATGTTGATGAGTTCATTAATTAATATTAGTTAAAGATTAGTAAGGCTGCTTGATGCAGATGTTTTGCAGGTCCTTGGAAGAACCTCAGGACAAGTTAAACAGTTACGAAGGGGTTAAAAGAGACACTGATCTGGTCTTTGCTAGCTGAGAGGAAAGACACAATTCAAACACTGTTTGGTCAACTTCCACATCCATATTGGCATTGAGCTGAGCCAAGTCATCTATCAATCTATCCAGCCCAAACTGAAGATAGTCGTTGAGTACATGGTTCTCTAAATCGTTCGCTCATGATTGTATTTGATTTGAAATGGCTTGTAAAAACAAACAATGCCATGAATAAACCAGCGTAAAACAAATGCCAACGACTTCGGCTTCTGCTAAGGGGTAGCTGAGCGGGCTAGCCAACTTCAACATTTATTTAAACATTTATTTATTTATTCCTGTATTTATTCATACATTTGTTAATGCATGTATTTATACTTAAGTCATTTTCTGTCCTCCATACTGATCTGGCCTTTGCTAACTGAGAGGAAAGACACAATTCCCCTCCTCTTTACAAGAGCATCTGATTTACAGTGCACACCACAGGTAAGTGACCCCATGATGCTAAGTCAAAAACACTCCTCTGAACTCACACAAAGTACTTTCTCAGAAATGACCCTGAATAAAAAATGAAGGAAATGTAGACATAATTAAATAAATAGAATCAGGTCAGATGTTTTGTTTTCAAGCAAAGGAGTAACAAAGGTGGATTAAGTGTTTGTCCTAAAGATGCAGTTTTTGACATGAGTACACTCACACTCACACACACACACACACACACACATGCACACACACACAGAGACACACATTTATAGTGTGTGTATATATTATACACATTAGAAAAGTCTTGGAAGCAATGGAAAAAAATCAGCTTGTGTTCCACCTGTGTCCCTAGACACAGCCGTATATACTTGACTGGCCGTATATCACCCTCTAGACCTGCCACCCACCAGCCCACATGGCTGGTGGGTGCTGGGTCGTCCCTTAGCCTGCTATGTCCATAGCAACTGACCAGCGGAGACTCATACCCTCATTATCAACCCCTGTTTAAGACAGCAGATGGAACACACGCTACCAAATATGACTAGGAATTCCAAAGCTATTTACCATTCTCACTGACGGTGCCATTTTTTTTTCTCTGGCTATTTCCATGTCTGACAAAGTCTCCGGCTCATTCTTACTTCACAGAGACTGTTTTCACATTTTAAATTGCTTTAATTTTCAAGTTATTGGCTTTAATGCGCGAAAAAAATACCCACAATTCCCCTTGGCATTGTGGGTAACTATGGTAACAGTGGGTATTTACAATTCTCATGATATATTCATAAAAACGTAACTTCTATCACTTGCGTTCTGGTTGATGAGATTAGCCAGAAACGTAATCCCATTTCTGTTAGCCACAGCTTCCATTTTAGTACTGTTTTTGTGTTTTACAGGAAACACGAGCCATCACATGTTTAGCCGTTTTGCTAGGTTTTCAATGTCACATCGAATCGAACGCTGATAAATACTCAGCCAGACAGAGGGAAATGAATGAATTAATGAATTTTATTTATATAGCGCTTTTATAGCGACAGTAATATCACAAAGTGCTTAAACAGAGCAGACATTTAAAAGCATAAAAAACACAATGTGACACTAGGGTCAATAAATTATATACACAGAGAAAATTTAAAAATAAAAATAATAAAATAAAATAATAAAATAGAATAAAAATGTAAAACATATTTTAAGAGCAGGTCTTAAAATATGTCTAGGACATGGTTTTACTTTTACACAAATGCCAGACTAAACAGGTAGGTTTTAAGCTGGCTTTTAAAAGTATCCACAGTATCTGCGAGGCGTAGAGTTGCAGGCAGAGCATTCCAGAGCCTCGGGGCCACTGCCTCAAAGGCTCGGTCACCACGGGTTTTAAATCGTGTGCGTGGGACCGACAGAAGACCTAGAGCGTTTGACCTGAGAGTGCGGGCGGGTGAATAGGGGCGAAGCAGGTCAGCTACATAAGCCGGAGCCTGACCGTGAAGTGCTCTGTAAGTGATGGTGAGAATTTTAAAGTGTATCCTAGATGCTACAGGAAGCCAGTGGAGAGATCGGAGTACGGGGGTGATGTGAGACCGTCGATTTGACCTGGTGAGTAATCTGGCGGCAGCATTTTGGATGACCTGCAGACGGTTAAGAGCAGATGCACTGAGTGATGTGAAAAGTGAGTTGCAGTAGTCAATGCGTGAAGAGATAAATGTGTGTATGATCATTTCTAATTCAGGTGTTGATACCACAGATCTCAGTTTACTGATATTTCTTAGGTGGAACAAACATGACCTGGACAGCTGCTTAACATGAGGGTCAAACGACATGGATCGATCAAAGAAAATCCCAAGATTGCGCAGGTTGTTATGGGCAGCAGAGGAGAGTGGACTGATAATCTGCCTGATCATGGGGACAAACTCCTCTGGAGCAATAACTAGGACCTCCGTCTTAGAGTCGTTGAGTTGTAAGCAGTTTTCTGCCGTCCAGTCTCTGATGGCATTGACATAGTCCAGGAGCCGAGTTAATGTGAATGCCTCGCTGGGATTGAATGACAGATGAAGTTGGATATCGTCTGCATATAAGTGATGGGACACATTATAGCTTTTTATGATCGGCCCCAAAGGTAACAGATAAAGGGAAAATAACAGAGGCCCCAGAACCGAGCCCTGCGGTACACCACAAGACAGTTGAGAGGTAACAGACACAAAATCACCCACAGAGACATTGAAACTTCTGTCATTGAGGTAAGATGTAAACCAGTCTAACGCTATGCCAGTTATGCCCACCCAATCACGTAGCCTCTTAATCAGGATGTCATGGTCTACAGTGTCAAATGCAGAACTGAGGTCCAGAAGAACTAACACAGAGCAGTCACCTGCATCAGCACACATGAGAATGTCATTTGAAACCCTCAGGAGAGCGGTTTCAGTAGAGTGTTGCTTACGGAACCCAGACTGGAACTTGTCGTACATGTTGTGCCTCTCCAGTGCAGCAGTAAGTTGTTTGGCCACCACTTTCTCTAAAATTGTGGACAAGAAAGGTAGTTTTGATATGGGCCTGTAGTTCATGGGCAAAGCTGGATCTAAGTTTGGTTTCTTTAATATGGGCTGGATAGTGGCATGTTTGAAATAGGAAGGGACAATTCCTGTAGACAATGAGGTATTGACAATAGATGTTACTGCAGGGCCAATAGTTAGCAGAACTTTCTTAAATAGAGAGGATGGAATTATATCCAGAGGGCAAGATGATGGCTTTGTTTTGTTAATTAAGTCTATCATGTCTTGAAGGCTGATAGGCTGGAAAGAGTCCAGAACAGCAGGAGATTGCGAGGAGCTACAAGTAGATGGACAGATCCCAGGCTGAATGCCAGATCTAATACCTGTTACCTTATCAATAAAATAGATAAGGAATTTGTTGCAATCGTTAACAGAATAGCATGGTAAAGTGGAGACAGACGGTGAAACAATTCTCTTAATTGTGTCAAACAGAATCTTGGGATTTCTCTTTGAAGAAGAGATTAGGTTGGCAAAATAAGCAGTTCTAGCTTCCTTTACTCCAGTATTAAAAGAAACTCTGAGGTCTTTGAGATATAAACGATGCCCAGTAGCTTTCCAGAGCCGCTCTGTCCTGAAATGAGGTGCAGTTCCGTTTTCAGCCACAACAAATTGTCATCGGGCTAGTGGCGCTGTTTTAACATTTTGGCTGGTGCGTGGAGAGATTAAAGTACGTTTGTGCTTATAAAACGCCTCCAATGTGAGAGTAAATCCACTTCAGCGGGACAGATGTCGGGGATTTGATGGTGATTGTCATCAGCTCATTTTAAAAATGTTTCTTCAACCACACCTGAACGAATTTTGCTTTATTGCAGGGAGCACTCTCTTGTAAAATCCCACATGAATATATTCAGTATATATAAGTTTAAATTAAGTCACGTTATTTCATTACTGTCTATATCCTTGTGTATGGCAGTTGTGAATGGGGAACATGTTGTTGTTTATTTTCCTTCGCATATATAAAGTGCTGTGTATACTTGAAAGTGTTATCAGTGGCCTGCAATGTTAACACAGTTTATTTTATTATTCTTACTATGATTTGTATTTCCCTCGCTTGTATAAAATGTGACGGGGGGAAGTGACGTGGAGGAGTATGGAGCGCGCAGACAGGTGAAGCCCTCAGCGTTCAGTGGGCCCAAAGAGTAGGATTTCCAGGCGACTGTACAGCAAGGAGCACAATCCAATGTTGTGGATTATAAATCGGAAATCTCACTGGACTACTGCAAGAAAGACCCACCATCTAAACAGACCGTGGTGAGATTGCGTGGCTTCTACAGATTACGGAACAGCGACGTCTCACCACGCTTCCTTCCACCTGTTGACAATATTATTTTTGGCCTCGGGGATTTATTCATCGTCGGACTGTTTAAATTGAATTAAGAAACTTTGGGACTGATGGGACACTGGGTTTGGGGTACACTTTGTGAATGTCACGCTTATTTATTGTGTCGGAGTACAAGTGGGAGTCTCACGGCTTTTCTTTTTTGTTCTCTGCAAGTTATGTCGACCAGGTCGGACGTGAATGAATTTGATTTGCATTAATATATGGTGCTATATGCAACAAACTGTGTGTTTTCGTAACGGGAGGAAACGGGAGAGCCTTTCAGCGTGTTTTCTTAGCTTTCAAACATATTAGGCAGTCACATCGGAGTGTCTGCACACACCAGGTATCACACCTGCCCGGTCCCTTAGCTGTAGCGTATGCACTTTCCCCCTTAGGTGTTCATAGTAAGGTGAATAGTTCCAGCTGAGCATGCATCATAGTGACTTTATTATTTGAATGTTAATTGTGTCATAAAACTGATTGAAGCAATACGTGTGGCGATTTATTCATATATTTTTTAATCGCTCTACATATTTTTGACAAAGATGTTTTAGTTTGATGCATGTTCCAGCTGACCGTTTGGTCACGATTGAGAGAGAAATGCCATATGTAGCATCCCGGCTGAATAATGGTCTGTAGTCTTGAACTGATGGTCCATAAGTTTTTAATGAATCACTCCTTGAACACACCGTAAGAACTTGTGCCTATATCGGCCAGGTGCTAAAACAATAAAACCGTATCCATCTTCCTTGTTAAATCACTTTTTCCGTCCCTTCAGTGACTTTTCTAACGGCTTTTTCGCGGCCTCTTACTTCCGGTTTTTATACCTTCAGAATAAAAGCGCAACAGGAAATGCACCGACTGCAGTGACAAAACGTCCAAAATAAAAGACATAAAAAAAGGAACAATCTATTTAAATACACTACACATTCTCAGAGGTCCTTTACACTCCCACCAAATCATGAGTGGTTTTAAGAATAAAATGGAATACAAAAGCACGAATGATTTCTAAACTCAAAATTACCTCTAAAGGCTCAGTAAATACCACATATAACTTTGGCAAATGTCCACATTTAAACTATTCATACAGTAAGGGACACAGTTGTGAAGTTAAACAGTCTCTAGGAGTAGAATCAGCTTCTGAACAGGACGTTCAACGATGGATGGCTTGCCAGAACGCTGTCCTTCCTTTCCCAATCTCTGATCTCCGAACCGAATTTTCACTCTCCTTACAAGTCCATCCTTACCACTGACAGTCTCTAAGACCCTTGCGAGTCTCCATTCACCTCTGGGCAACAGTTCATCAATGTCCATCACTATATCACCGACACACAGATTTCTCCTCTGTGTGTGCCAGCGCTGCCTTGCGATGATGTTGTGAAGATATTCACGTTTCCACCGACTCCAGAACAGCTCGGCCAGATACTGCACGCGACGCGATCTTTTCACTCCATACAAGTCCTCTCTGGGGAACGTTCCAGGTGGCGGAAGAGCTGTTCCAGATTTCATGTTGATCAGATGATTGGGGGTGAGTGGTTCCAAGCTGTCTGGACTGTTTAAGTTATCCACAGTGAGGGGTCGGCTGTTGACTATGGCCATAGCTTCATAGAGTAGAGTTCGTAGTGAAGCATCGTTGAGTCTGCTATGGGGAAGTGCTAGAGTGGAATTCAGCACACTCCTGACAGTCTTTACTTGGCGCTCCCATACGCCACCTGCATGACTGGAGTGGGGCGCGTTCATGACGAAGTCACACTGCTTCTGTGACAGAAATGTATTGAGTCTCTGTGTGTTAAGCTCTTGTAAAGCTGCCTTGAATTCATTCTTTGCACCAACAAAGTTAGTACCTTGGTCACACTGCATTTGACGGACTGCACCGCGAACTGCAATGAAACATCGCAAGCCATTGATGAAAGCATCCGTGGACAAATCTTCCAACATTTGGATGTGAATGACCCATGAGCAGTTGGAAGTAAGCAGCTCGTTTACAGTTTTTCCTCTGGATGCGCCGTCTGCTGGATTTTCATTCGTGGGGACGTAAAACCATTGTTGGGGGCTTGTGTTATGTCGGATCTTTTCTAAGTTGGCAAAGTCTTGACGCCAGCTTTCCCACCGTGGCTTCAGTAACTCTGGCAGGGGGTCATCCCAGTCAGTACCTTGATGACATATTTTCTTTACGTCGCACCTGAGAGCAATAGGGTGCTGTATGAACCGCAAGAGGACACCTGTTAGGTTGTTCATCGTGTCTGGTCGTGGTAGAAGGTGTTCGTTTAGGTTTGTGTCGCTGTACCTTGCGGAACAGTCGAACACAACATGTAGTTTTTCAGACCTTTTATGGTGGTAGATGCCATGATGTGGAATGTACCATCGTTCACCAGGAGATCCATCTTTGTTTACTTCTTCGACATCACCTCTCTCAATGACTTCTTTCATGTATGCTGTGTAGTCCTTATATTCCTCATCCCTGTGGAACCTCCGTCGTAAATGACTGAGCCTGATTTCAGTGAGTTTTTTGTTATCAGGCAAGTGTGGCTGTTGCTTAACGGGCAGAGGCATCTCGTAATGTCCCTGATCATTTTTCCTTATGCCTTCTTTGAGTTTGTTCAGGAAAACGAGATCCTCTTGTGAGACAGTTTTGTCATCTCCTTTGGTGTCCTTAAAGTCTGATTCCAGGGCGTTTATCACATCCATCTGCGTCACTATTGGGAGTTCCTTTACAGCGACTCTGTGACACAGGCTTGATTCTGTTTCATCGAGACACGGTGTTGCCAGCTTTAGTTACTAGTTACTTTGCACATTATCATTTGTCAAACCTTTCCTAACTGAACAACAGAGTATAAAGGAGTTAAAATGAGCTCCACCTAAAACATCTGCAGCAGGAATAATGATCCAAACAACATATACATATGTAATATCCATTTATAATAGTAGAACACTGACGGGGATCATGTTTCTGGTCAGTAGTACTTTTATTACTGTTTGTCGTCCAATGTCCTCATTTTCTGTTTGTCAGTTCAGTGAAGGTGTTCTCTGAAGTCAGGCTGAATGTGTGAGGTGAGATGTGATGTCAGTGAGAGGATCTGGATCAATTCAAAGTCAAAGTCAACTTTGTCAATATGTACCGAACATTTCTCTCCAGTCCAACATATCAGTGACTACAGATAATAAGGTGCAAAATAGATTTAAAAAACATTTAGACAACACATAATCAAACGCCATCACGGAGACTGTTTCTTCACATATATATGTAGGTGGATCTAAAGAGAACCAACATCTTCCGAGCATGTTGCTGTAGCAGCTTAGCTACAAAGCCTCAGATGTCCGTGCAGCTCTGCATCACCAACACGTCCCAGGCAGCCAGCATGACCCGGCCCAGCTCCGGGGTGAGCTCGGCATACCGGAAGAAACACGTCGGGCCGAGGCCGGCTGAGACTCGGGATGAATGACGCCCCGGAACCGGGCCGAATACACCGGCCCGGTTCCGACACTGCTGTTATTGGGATTGCAGTGAGCCGCTGCTCGCACACATCCAACGTACTAACGGACGTACATTGAGATAAAAGACAGCAGCAGCCGCCTTCAAAATAAAAGCAGTGCAGCTGTAGTCCGTGCATGATGTACACTTATTTAACGTTACGTTTTCTTCCTCATTTCCCATTGACGTCCCTTGGGCCGTACAGTGCCCCGGTCTGTACTAGACAGATGAGACCTACTAACCCTGGTCTGACATGACACACATTAGAAGTGCTTCCTGTTGTGTGCTGTACTTATTTAAACCCTGGGTGGCGCACTTGCTTGTAAGTATGCAGGTAGTCCATTTCTGATGAGGCGCATAAAACTACCAACAGGAAACAGGCCTTCAGACAGTTATTAATTAGAAGACAATCAACACCGTCTCTTTACAGCTCAGAGAAACATTTTACACATGTGAGTATATGTATATATGCTCATGCTAAAGAAGCCTGATTTGGATTGTTGTAACGTTACATGTTGTATGGATAGGTTGATTCCCGTTTAACTCGACTTCCCCCTCAGCTTCATGTCATGCGCATGTTTCCTGTGAATACGGTAGAGGGTTAGCTGAGCGGTTACTTGATTCCTGGGTCCACTAATCTCACCTCAACAAACATGCAATTTAAAATAATTTAGGATTCCTACTCACTAAAGTATATTTATATATTATACATCCACATGTATCACACAGCAGCAGAAAGAGACATGTATTCAACAAATATGAACTGGAATTTATTGTTTTAATTCACATTCAGCTCAGCTATGGATCAATCTACACAAAGCTTATTTCACAGCTCTAAACTAGCTTGTCTGCCAAAAACGTACATATATCCCATAAAACAGCCACGGAAACTATTCCCACATACAGCTAGAGGCAATGGCATGTTGTAACTTTGACTTGAAGCCGACTGTTACACAGAAGTACAGGGAAAAGGTGACTAACAAGAGTTTATTACAAAGTGCGGATGTTCACTTCTGCGTGACTTCATCCAGCTTGGGCTCTGAAAAAACAGAAAGTAGAGATATTAATTCAGTGCAAGTGTGATTATGTACTCGCGTTTCTATTTTCCAAGTCCCTGATGCTGCTTTGGCTGGTCCTAGTACCCATTAAATATGAATATGCCTCGTGTACCAGAGGGACTGTTGGCCCTATGGTGGGTTAACAGGACATGTCAGAATGGACCTCTAGTGTCAATGCGAGGCCCGTCTGATTCTACAGTCAACTGAGCCATTTGTAAATGAAGCAGAAACATAGAAGCTGTGGCCAAAGTGCTGACACATGGCAAACATAACTTCAAAGTGTAACATTGAGCAATACAATTAGTTCACAGCCCTTCAGCAGGAAAACAACTCAACAGTTGGAACTACACAATCAGCATTGCAACGGTTGATTAACGCGACTCACCTATGAATTTGAACTCTGGAAAAGATGCAAGGTCTCCACCACCATAGAGTCTCTGAAGCTTTGCTACCTCGTCGGTCAAGGCCTTGTCATAGTGAGAACCTGCATCCACTAGCCCGCCAGTAGCCCTACAGGAGGACAGATCAGTCATCCATTCATTCTCACACGATGAATGCTCTATAGGCTCTGTTCAATCATCACTCCACATTAGTTTGAAAGGAAGATGCAGAATCAGGCTTTATTCATCATTTCTCTGTTTTAGTAATCAGAGGATCGGCGGTTTGATCCCCGGCTCCTCTAGTCCATGCCGATGTGTCCGTGGCCCCTGAAGACTGTGCCATTAGTGTGTGATCTGGTGTGAATGTTAGAGTCCTGGTGGGCAGCTGGCACCTTGCATGGTAGCCCTGTCATCAGTGTGTGAATGATGACATGTAGTGTTAGAGAGCTTTGAGTAGTTAGAAAAGAACAATACAAGTACAGTCTCCATCTGGTATTCTTTAGTTTCAGGAGTTTTGAAAGCTTGCATTCCTCTTGTTTTCCAGACTGAACTTCTGGAGCAAAAGCTGAGCTCTAATCCAACCTGTAAGAATCATTGACCTTATTCGGGCTTGAGAACATGTGTATGTGAAGCAGGACATGTAGGCCCTCTCACGGCCGACGTCATCAAGCACATGTTGGCAACATCGGTGGCGTTCTGCGCCAGCTTTCCCGAAGAGTTAGGAAGCTTTAAACATTGAATTTAAACCGTTACCAGAGAGGGAATAAGCTTCGTACAAGCTTCAGACCCATCGACTGGCGGTCTGACGATGACGTAGCCTCTGGGAGAGACAATATTTTGGGGCTTCCAGTGTAGCCAGCAGACACCTGGGCCACATCCTCTTTTCTTCCACTTGCTCTCCTCATTGTTGAAAGTCAGTCGCTGTACATTAGCATCGTTATTACATGAGACTATGGACAGTGAAGCACACACCGTCTCCTCAGCTGTGATTTAAATCAGCGGAACTGAACAGCCGACAGGTGAGGCAAATGTCCTTTATTAGTTTCCCAAATTCTGAGCATGCAGCATTAATGAGAATCACCTGTGTGGACCGAACATTAAGGTAACGTCCACTGCACCGTCTAGCTGCTGCTCAGAAGAACCTGTGCTGCAGCTACAGTTTAAACCTCTGCTACGTCCAGGTTAGCGGTTAGCAGGCTAGTGGGTAAAGCTGCTGGGTGGGGTTAGTGAGACTTACTGGCTCTTTGTGGAGTACTCGCGTATGGAGTCCAAGAAGAGCTTCTGGATTGGGTCCATTTGAGCTGAAGGCCACAGAAAGACAAAATACAGCAAACTCATTTCTTGTCACAGAAAAATACTCATAAAGCAACTTCATGCGTTTGGATATCAGTCCATTTGGCTCGAACAAGTGATGCTAAACAACCAGTCTGATGTTAACTGTAACGCTCATGCACAGAACAACACCGGGGAGTGGGAGACACGTCCAGGTGAGACAGGAGAGGCGGTGAGACAGGTGAGGGAGTCAGTCGACAGGTTAAGAGCTGCGATAGCTCATGCTAGCAACACAGTCACAGAGCTGCTGGAAGGTAAAGGCCACCAACAATCAAACAAAACCTCTCAACAGTGAAGTCAAAGAACACGTTTGGTCCACACACAGCAACCAGGGAAGGTTCACACATCACGCATTAACAAAACACACCCACCAACAGGATCACACTCATTTTACCACGAGACTCCCCAATAAGTGTGAGGGACGAAGGAGGAGAGGAGGTTAAATAAATAAGGTGGCCTGCAGCCTTCTGTTCACCTCTGGAAACACCTTTAACATTCTTTGTGTTCAACAATCACCAATACAAAGTCAAGCAGAACAGTTCCAGACAACAAAACACTGGGAGATGGACGGTGCTGGAAGTTAGTTTCTTTCACATTGAAGATCTTTTTAAGGAAGACTGGAAATGAAAGTGGGGATCTTAAAACCACATAGAACATCTGTATGAGTAGAAGGTGGGAAGAGCAGATGACAGGGACTTATGCAGGAAGGTGAAGAGATGTTCTAGAGAAGAAGAGAAATGAGTGCAGTGAGCAGGCAGACATTAGTAAGTGAAGAACAAAGGTCTACTGAGATGAACCATGCCAAACAGCTGTGCAGTTAAGAGATGAGTCATATGCAGGATGGCTGAAGCAGCACAAACACATTAGACAGTGAGTTTAACTACAGCTTAGTGAAAGGTGACCCAGCCATGTGGGGTAAGAAGGGAATACATTGTGTGAGGTTTATGGGCTAGAATGGGTCACTGAGCAACACTGAGGGACTATAAGGAACAACCTGTGCAAGGCTAGAACAAAAGAAGTGTTTGTGATGTCAGGCATCTTTACGGTTTATCCTTACGCTCATCACAAACGACTACTGGATATTCATAGAAACGGTGATTCAAATGATGCTGGTAGACTGGAGAGTCCACAGAGGAAAAGAGGATTGTGGGAGAGAGGGCGGTTGTAGTGTGTACCCTCAAATGGTTCAACTGGTTCAGCTGGGGCGTCCGCCTGCAGCTCCTCTCCTGCAGCTTCAGCTACCAGTGGAGCAGGGTCCACCAGCTCCTCGGTGCTCTCCACAGGGGCAGAAACTACAGCTGCAGCCTCTTCAGCAGGAGCAGCTTCAGCTTCTACGGGGGCTTCAGCAGGAGCAGCTTCAGTGGCAGCTTCCACAACTGGTGCAGCTTCTGCAGCAGGGGCTTCAGGAGCAGCTTTGACAGGAACTTCAGCAGCAGGTTCGACAAGCGGTTCTGCTGGAGCAGCTTCAACCGGAGCAGCAGTTTCAGCTGCAGCAGCTTCCACTGCTAGAGCAACAGATGCTACAGCTTCAACCACTGGTACAGCTTCAGCAACAGCTTCAACCACTGGTACAGCTTCAGCAACCACTTCAGCAACCACTGGTACTGCGTCAGCAACCACTTCAGCAACCGCTTCAACCACTGGTACAGCTTCAGCAACCGCGTCAACCACTGGTACAGCTTCAGCAACCGCAACAGCAACCGCAACAGCAACTGCTTCAACCACTGGTACCGCTTCAACCACTGGTACCGCTTCAACCACTGGTACCGCTTCGGCAACAGCCTCAATAACAGGTGTGGCTTCCACTGCTGAGGCAGTTTGAGAGAGCGCTTCTACCACAGTCTCGGGTGCAGCAGCAGAGGGCGTGGGCTCTGCTGCTGGTCTAGCTGCAGCTTCTGCTGCAGCGGCTGCTGATGATCCTTTCTTGGGGAACTCATACGACTTGTGCTGGACAAGTTTCTCTACATCAAAGTATGTTTTAACCTGGTCTTTGTCTAGGACAAAGGAGAAGGGCAAAAAGACAAGATGCATTATTGTTTTAAACATGTGTATATAGTTGAATGACAAAATGTCCAACATTGTAAACAGAAGAGTCATTGATACACCGGAAGGTGGTATCTGTTACCGGTTTACAGGAAAATAAAGAAGTGTAAAACAAGAAGCCTGTGCGTTAAGGGATACAGAGAACATATTGTAGAAAAGCTTCATGAAGACTCTTGATAGAAAAGAACAACTGTAAGCTTGACTACAGCAGCTTATATTGAGATAAAAAGCAGCACATTATAATCAGAATAAATTGCTGAATCGCAGTTAAAAGGAGTCAATGAAACTTCTATATCCTCATTGGTGTTGGAAGAGAAATCCGCCTTCACAGTCCCAATAGCACCTGGACTTTGGGAATCTTCTGATACAGAGGACCAATACGATACCAGTGCTTAGGTAAGAAGACGTGTGGAAGTGTCTGGGATCATCATGTGGAAGGCAGACCGGGTTCTGTACTTTAGACCAGAGAGTGAAAAAGAGCCATGCCCTTTATGTCCCTTTGTTCTTGGGTCCAACGAGACTGTTCGATTGATGGTTAGTCAATATACAGGAATGTGCATGTTGTTTACTCCTAGCATCAGTACTAATTAAACACATTCTTTGAGACAACAGAGACCGTGCAGAGGAAATCAGTTCTCCAATATCAATGTTCCCAACCTCATAACCTGTAACAACACATCCATACAAATCTGCAATATCTGCTGAAATCCTGCAAATGCAGCTGGTTCCAATAGCAACATTACACAAGAGCTGTCTCACACTGCAGCCATAACCAATCAGCTGCTGCATGTCATGCATTCTTAACTTTCCCAAAACATTATTCCCAACAGTGCCCCAAACTGTCAAACATAACGGCCACAGCCCAGCTCCTACTGGACAACGCTGTCATCAGTCACATGGGTTCAGTGTGCCGCAACCAGCGGGTCTGAAAAGTTAAGCCAGTGCAGAAGTGCCTTAAACGTGCATCCTTTCTAATGGTCAAAATGACGGCACTAGACCCCAGAAGACCAACATATACCATTACTATATGACGTATTAGTGTTAGTTTGTTTATTATCATGAGCAGTTATGAAATGGGAGATCAGACATGGTGGGATTTTGACTTGGGGGACCAGAATCTGGCTTGGTTCACACTCAGTTTAAGTTACTGTGGAGAATTTCAGTATTAAACACATTATAAGTATGATTAAATAGCCCCCCTAGTGATGAGTAGAAGTGTCACAATAATAATATGTTAGTCACAATATGTTTACAATATTCTTGCTTATAGAAGATATTATGTGTTACAGTATATTAACTAATGAAGGTATTAAGTCATAAAAGTATAGTCACTAAAGGTATTAAAACACTGTAAGAATAGTTTGAGGGTCAGACAGGGATTCTGGATGGGACATGCAGCAAATGGAGGATGTGGTCAGTGGGGAGGACAGCTGACCAGGGGTGGAGTCAAGAAAAGATGTTTTTCAAGGAGAGAAGATGTTTCGCTAAAGGATCGATCCAGGGAGGGGACAGAATTCAAATGAAGCAAACCACAGATCGCCACGGAAGGTCATTCAGATGTTTTATGACTGTTTGACATTTCCAACATATAAGAGACTGTTCTGGAGAGAATTCCTCAGACCACATCCGCTCTCGTTTTTCAGTACCTGAATTCAGACCTGTGAGTGAGATGCGTGCGTGTGGTCTCTGTTCTCGAGAACATTACTATTGATAGTTAATTCAGCTTGTAAGTGAACTTTGTGTAGTACATTAAATATTGTTATTGATTGTGAACCGGATCTAGTCCATTTTTCTGATGCGCGTGCGCGCTACGAAGCTCGCAGCAGAAAAGTCCCTGCGGCCTGCAGGCTCTCATCCTTTTGGTTTTTGAACCCTAACATTACCCCCTCCCCCTCTGCCAACTGGTATATAATACAGAACTGGAGACTTGGACTCTTTAGGTCTCGTTATTAGTACAATTAGTCACACAGCCCTTTGGCATGTTGATGTCACAATGAAAACCATCTTCATGTCCCGCTGTCCAAGCCGTTCTCTGCACTGCTCAAGCAATGACGACATGAGCGTTAGGTTACATATAATCAATTTAATGCCAATCACGGCATCACCCAGTCTCTGCAAAGGCTGACGTTAGTTTGGAATATGTCGAGCAGATGAGCATTAAGTAGTTAGCTAGCAAACAACAACACGCTTACGTTAGCGGTTAACCCTCGGCCGGAAACATAACGCCAAAGATCAATAGAATATTGCAGATATGTACGATTGCAATACAAATGCTAGACTGTGCTTGGGTTTCTCTTTTCTAGTGTTCCGTCCACTCAAAGCTCTTTAACACTACACGTCATCATTCACCCATTCACACCCTGATGACAGGGCTACCATGCAAGGTGAGACTCTAACAGTCATACACCACAGGAACAGCTTATTCTTGGTCCGGCAAATTGTGGTTCAGTGTCTTGCCCAAGGACACATGGCCTAGTGGAGGCGGAGATCGAACCACCGACCCTCTGATGGAAGGACGACCCTGCTCTACCACAGTCGCCCCCTGCAAGAGCATGTTGGCCAACGATAGCCTTCAGGTGGCAACAGAGGAGGAGAAGCAGCTGCTTACGGTCAAGATGTTCCCTTCGAAGTGGACGGAGTGAGTTTCCCTCGCGTATAGTCGCTGCAACTATTTAGAGCCGTAACAAAGTCTGACATCACGTCAAAGTTTTCAGACATGGTCGCTAAGTTCTATTCCCATAGATTGTGGGCCTGTCACCCGTTTGTTGAGCAGTTCATCTCTATTGAACTGTGGTGCATGACTCAGTACTGCAAATAGAACTAAATGCATTGAGGGGCAGCAGTCTCTGTTGTTGGGCCAGTCCTAGCACACGGAGTCCATGGACTGTCACTGTGGTGCTGCTCAGCTCGACAGCTTCCGAACTGCCGAACGAGTGCCGCTAACTTGCCACGGCCACAACTCGCACGTCTTTGGAAAAAATAAATAATGTAGTGGAGTATATGTGGGTCCAATCTCGAAAACTGCTGCGTAATGCAGTCATACAGTCGGATGAGAGTAAAAGAACATCACATCTCCACCAACGCCAGGACAACCCATGTTATTAGTCCACTAGATAGACTACTCAGTAACACCACCATTTGACCTGCATGCCATAATGTGACTGTAAGTCGGTCTGACTGTATCATGTGATTAAAGCTCTGCCTCATGTGAGAGCAGCGACTCTCTGAAACATACCTGAGTTGTTCTTTTTTGACGGCTTCTTGGAACCTCCGGATTTTGTGCTGAGGGCCGCAGCCGCAGGTGCTCTACTCAGAGTAATCCAGCTCTCAGCCCGCAAACACTGAGAGAGAGAGACACACACACACGATTCAGCTCGTTTCTTACCTTGAAAAAGGAGCAATGACGGTCTAAATGCACAGTTTAAGTGAGCAGGACTTGCTCAAAGTCTCACTCAAATATTAACTGGTGGATTAGGCTGTCATCTCCAAGTCACTGACACCACATTGCATTAGTGAAGTTTTATAGTCCATAACCTTTACTTATTTATCATTTTAGTAGTTTCAAGACTGTAATAAATACATTTGATTCCAGGCTGTGTGACGCATCAGCTCTTAATGGATGCTATGTGATGTTTGCACCAAGTGAAAAATCTATTGTATGTCTGGTGCATCATTTATCAACGCTTCCACAGAATCCAGACACATTTCTACCTTCTGAAAAGTTGGGATCGCCACCACAATAAAGCTTCTGCACTGAGGCGTGCAGTTAGACAACCAGCAGTCTACAACAGAACACTCAACCGTGTTACAGCTTCATAACGCATTAAGAAAGACACGCATTTAAACTAAAGCACCATGCGTTGAGCAGAGTCCGCTGCTAGCTCGAGGGACTGAAGAAGCTGGTTCTGGATCAGGTAAGAGCTCCACGGACACGAAGCAGACCCGGCGAACGCACCGATAACCCGGTCCACTCCGCTGACCGAGCACGGCACGAGAACGACCGAATACAGTGAAGTTGTTCACGTTACAAATGGATTACCTTGACACGGCTCAGTCGTCCGATCCTCAGCAAGGAAGCCGCCATCTTTCCGTACAGCTGCCTGTGCTGCACGTCAAGTACAAACACAGCAAGACAACAATGACCGTTACCACGTCAAAACACGTTCAGCGAGTTCTATCAGCACCGTGCAAGAAACACGGAACCGCAATCGAACCGGCAGTGGTCACGTGTCTCACCTAGTCCCAGCTGCAGCGAGGAGACAGAACTACTATCAACCAATGAGAGGACCGCGTACCTGGTGCCCTGTCGAGAGATACTGTCCTGTTCAGCTGGTCGGGTCTCTAGAAGCAGCTCACAGCAGCGTGGACGTGGACCGGTCCTTTATGTAACACATGAAACCGTCTTTTATGTAACGCTACCGCGTGAACGTGAGCCACGCCCCCTCCGAGCCCCACGTGTCGTCCTTTGTCAGCTTGTGTTTCTTGTGACAGTCCGTGGGGAACTTGTGTGTTTCTTGTGACAGTCCGTGGGGAACTTGTGTGTAATATTCGCTAATGCTGCTGTTAACTAACGTCATAACGTGCATGCAGACGCATTCATTCAGTCTATGGAGGTCTATGTCTGTTCTACGAGGAACCCTTTCATCACCACCAACACGCACGTTGACGGCTCTCGTGCATCTCATGTGTACATTCTGTACTTTTTCGAGGGGGCGTGAGTCGTGTGGTTTGTGACGCAATTAGCGCGCGACAAAATACAGTTCCCCGCGTGGGCTACCGTCGCATGATACACACAACAACCATGACTGCCGTTGGTTTCTGTGGAGAGTGGTTCATTTTCGCCTGCGACAAGAAACTCGTAGCGATTGACAGCAAACAGGCCAGGTTTGACTCCCGCTACACACCACTGTCGGTATTTGTTGACGTTGTTCGCCGGTGGATCCGGTTGTCTGTACTGACTAGCAGGTAGCCAGCTGTCGAGGTTCATCACAGTGCACATGCGTTTGGACATGCGTGTGAAGATGTTGTGCTATCTGTGTGACACCTTTATCTCATCATGCCCACCGCCTTGTGTGCTGCTGTCTTCATCCACAAAGGGATGTTCACTCAGGAGAGCACTGTGATCAGACTGTGACTCGACCTTCAGTGTCGGTCCAGCTGAGGAAGATGACTTGTGTAGACTGCTGGTGTGGGTTGAAGACTCCTCTGAAGGACTTGAGTATCAATGTAGAACAATACCTCTTCAGTATCCCAAGTAGAGACATCGAATCATTGTGTTTACTCATTCAAAGAAACCAGCTTTTCTCAAACATTAAATGTGTGTAAACACACGTAGCTGCGCAAGAACAGCATCTCAATACAACACAGTTTACACATGATCCATTGAAATCATGACGTGTCTGATTTAGTACTGAAACAATTCATTGATTTGTGTTGAAGCGTTGCATTATGTTGCTTCTCCAACGAGACGATCTGCCTCTTTCCATCTTGTGACTTGAGTATCTTTGGGTTGTGAATGCTGCCTGGACAAAACAGTTTGTGCTTTGTGAGCTCTTCATGGGCCTTTTTCCTCTCGTCTGGTGTTTTCTGCACAACATGATTAAATATGCAAGTTGCAGCCCTAATCTGCCTCGAGTATGAATATATTACGAGTCCAATCTGTTGTCAGAGATGATGCTGTGAGACGCTCTGTGCCTCAGACCTCTTATAGTGTCTGTAGCTTTGCATTCCTTCTCCGTCAGAAGATCAAATATAATAAGAATAGTAATGCTGCTCACACACCGGGCGCGTTTTTTGATTGACGCGCGTCGAGATTACAGACAAAGTCTATGCACAGACGCGATGAGACTAAATATCGCGGCGCGCCAGTCTCATCGCGTCTGTGCATAGACTTTGTATGTAATCTCGACGCGCGTCAATCAAAAAACGCGCCCGGTGTGTGAGCAGCATTATAGTATAATAATGGCTGAAGCATCACTTTTCTTCACCTTTCTACAATAATACATGGGTTTATGATTCATAATTGAATTATTAGTAACTACTGATACACAGTTTAAAATGAATAATTATTAAATTAAGCGCAATAATAACACAAATCATAGTTTGTTACTTCCCCTTGTGGTGAGTGAAGGACTAACTGCACCAACGCGGGATATTTAAAGAGACTGTTGAACTGAAACGAGATAAATAAGAAGTCGTTATGAACGTGGCGTTGTGCAGGAACTCATTTGAATTTCTACTTTATTGCAGAGAATCGTTTGTGTTTGACTGCAGCACTGCTGAGAAGAAGCCAAAGAATGTGAAGGATGATACCAGCAGGTAAGAACAAGCACATGACTGTATGATACCATCCACCATCCTCCACCATATACCAAAGCAGCAGCTGGAGCAGCAGCATCGCGACAGCTGACAGGAGAAGACTGGACAAACTGGTGAGGAAGGCCAGCAGCGTGCTGGGGTGTCCACTGGATACGGTGGAGGTGGTGGGAGACAGGAGGATGATGGCGAAGCTCTCATCCCTGATGAGCCACGCCTCCCACCCCATGCAGGACACTCTGGCAGCTCTGCACAGCTCCTTCAGTCACCGGCTGATTCATCCCCGGTGTCTGAGGGAGAGGTACCGCAAGTCCTTCCTCCCCGCTGCTGTCAGGCTGCACAACAAGCTGCTCTCGGGAGACCACTAACACTTTGAACACTTTGAACACGAACATTTGGACTGGACATGAACACTTGAACACTCTGAACACTTAATTAATTCACCTGGTGCAATACCTAATCCGTGCAATCCTGTGCAATATCAAATACGTGCAATATCAAATACGTTTAAGTATTTACCTTACACTTAACTCCGTCTGTATTTACTGGTATACTTAATAGTCTTCTTTACTGTCAATCCTGTGCAATATCAAATACGTTTAAGTATTTACCTTACACTTACATTTTACTCCATCTGTATTTACTGGTATATTTAATAGTCTTCTTTACTGTCAATCCTGTGCAATATCCAATACGTTTAAGTATTATCTTACATTTTACTCTGCCTCCGCCTGTTTATACTGGTATATTTAATAGTCTTCTTACTGTCAATCCCGTGCAATATCCAATACGTTTAAGTATTATCTTACATTTCACATTTTTACTCCGTCTGTACATACTGGTATATTTTGTATTCTTCTTTACTGTCATTTTTTACTACTGTTTACTGTTTAGTCTATTTATACTACTTGATTTTTTATCTTCATTTATTACTTGTGAGCGATGCTGCTGTAATCCTGTAATTTCCCCACTGAGGGACTAATAAAGGATTATCTTATCTTATCTTATCTTAAACATGCCTCACTGCAGATCAACCAATAGGAAGACACGTGCAAGAAGAGAAATGCATACAAAAAGAAAAGAAGACATTACAGAGTAACTCATTTAACACGATTAAGTTTTAATGAGAACAGATCCAAGGAAAGATGAATAGAATATACTTGGAATATGAATTGTAATTGTAACAGCTGTCGCTTGTCTCTGCTGTCTTCAGTGATGTCGGTGCCTCAGACGAAACAGGAAGTGACAAAGTCCTTGCCTTCGCCGTGGCTTCATCTGGAAAGCTGGTGGCGCTGACCGATGACACCAAGAGACTGGTCCTGTTTCACTGTGAGCCGTCATGGCAGTGCATCAGCATTAGGTACGACTTCATCCACAGCTGATTCATGGACTGTACAGATCAGGATGCAATGTGTTCATAGCTGCTGTGCGTGTCTGTGCGTTACGCAGGTGGGTGGTGAGGAGATGTACCTCCCTGATGTTCAGCCAGGCAGAGGACGAGCTGCTGGCGACTGACAAATCAGGAGACGTGTACTCCTTCTCAGTGGAGGAGCCGCAGAGAGAGGGCGAGCTGAAGATGGGCCACCTGTCTATGCTGCTAGCTGTAGTAAGGAACACCAACGCTGGGCAGACACAACTATCACAGCTGTCGTCTGGACAACTCATTACTAATGTCTCAATGTTTGCAGGTGTTTTAAGATTCACATTCAAATATAAACGGGATACAAAAAGTGCGGTTCATCCCGGGTTTAGGAGCAGCTGCTCTGAGAGCGCAAGACTCAAAGAGAGACCCGATCCTCCTGCTTGGGACTGAAGTAGTATTTTGGCAACTTTGGTAAACTATTCATTATAATAATAATTCCTATAAAAATAAGAACATTTCAAAAGCATGCGCTGCCGATCCAACAGCTTCCTGATGCAGTAGATATGATCTTCCCAGGTATCTCTGTAGATCAATACTTCATCAAGGTCCACAGCACAGACTCAGCATATTCATTACACACTGGAAGGTCCCCGCTGAGTTCGCAACCCTAAAGTCATCACTCAAAAGGAGCAACTTCTCAATTTACTAAGCCTGATCAACACCGTCTTCTATGCATGCCGTTGGATAAGTGTCATTTTCAGTGGCGGCTGGTGGAAAATTTTCTAGGGAGGGCCATCCTATCAATTTCAGCAAACATCCCAGTATGATTTCATGCAAAAAAAAATTTAGCATCAAACACGCATTATTACTTGGCAGTTAAATATTTAACATTTATTCCAACATGAAAAAAAGCAGTAAATAACACATATATAATATAATACAATATAATATAACATGTTTATTTATTGAGATGCCCCTATGGACCTTGTTATAGGAGGTAAAGATCAGGAGAAGTAAACATGAAGTGTAATTATGAATACTGATGTTAAATTAAGCTATGATGAGTTTTCACTGTTAATTTAGGGGGAAAAAGTGGCCCGGGAGTTACTGTCAGACCGGCCCACTCAATACACGGCGCGCTGCCCACTCAACACACGGCATGTATTTCGCCGGTCTGCGGCGGCCATTCGCACCTCCGCCGGCGTCGCCCCGACAGACGCCCGGCACGACCGCACGGCGCAGACCGCGGTTATGGAGAAACGTTTTTAAAAGCACCGTAGTGTCCAGCCGTGCTGTGGCGTCCTCGGATCGCGAGGAGTAGTATAATGTCAGTTTATACTGTTGATACAGTTTTCACTGATTGTTGACTTTCGGTATTAGAGTAAATTGAACGTGTTCTGTGAAGCATATAATATAGTCCCGTCGGCCTACCGGGGATTCCCCCGGTATCCCCGATGGCCAGTCCGCCCCTGCCTGTGGATACGTATGGTATGTCGAAGTAATCAGCGTACTTTTAGGAAGAAAGGAAGTTGATTGACTGACTTGTACGAAGTAGTGAAGCTTCGCATGTAGTCTGCTGTCTGATTGTGAGGTCAGGCTGATCTGATATCAGCTCTTTGGCTGCAGAACCTCCTCAAAGTTCTCCTCTCAAACGGGTCTTGGAGGAGGAGTGGTCGCGCTGGCGCGGGCTCCTGTAGAGACTTCTCCTGACGAGAACGCGCAGCTCCGGGGCTTGATCGTTCTTGCCCACAGCTGAATCTATTTGAGGGCGCTGATTGGCTAAATTGTATGTCACTCATTTATATCTTGAATCAGCAATTGGCTAAACGGCTTCATAGACCCGTCTCTTTTGGGCTAAAACGATCAAGCCCCCTCGCTGCGCGCTCTCAGACGTGTCGTGCACACAGGCAGAGAGCACGAGCAGACGAGCACACAGGGGGAGAGGACGAGCAGGAAAAGCATATATTTTGCGCAGATATCATATTGTACACACATTACTGGGTACATTCCATAGTTAAAAAACACAAATATTGACAATTTGTATAATTTATGATTATTATAATTGTATTTTATTTTATTTTTTATTTTTTATTTTTTATTTTTTATTTTTTATTTTTTATTTTTTATTTTTTATTTTTTATTTTTTATTTTTTTCCCCCCCGTGTGGCTCATGGTGGGGCAATGCCCCATTGCCCTCTCTTGACCAGCCGCCACTGGTCATTTTGCTTATGATAGTCTGTACGAAAAGCGAGGACTTTTATCTGCTTTAACCACAAGCAAACAAGGAGATGCCCAACTGACAGAAGGTTCAGCAGTATGTGTTGTTTCAGTACATTTAGCCCCGACGCTGGACGGGTAAGTCCAAAGTGTTGAAAAAAAGAATATGATTCATAATATTTGCTACCATCTTATGTTGCTGTTGGACAAAGGCACAATAATTGTTGCGCTGCTCGTTGTTTACAGTCATATTAGCAACTTCAGATGCGAGACTGGCATTGGAGTTTAGAGACGGATGTACAGCCGGATTATTTCACAAGTAGCCAGTTTATTTTAAACAAACCCCAAAAAAACAAATCTTCGTCGGGCAATAGCCGGTGGGTTCCCAGATTTCATTTCAGCAATATATTCCGCCTCTTACATTTGCATTATTATGATCAATAAGTACCCTGAGCCTTCCACTTAGCACTTATTGTATTCAATAGTTTGTTGCACTTATTGTATTTGTACTAGTTTGTTGCACTTATTGTATTCATATCAGTTTGTTGCACTTATTGTATTCATATCAGTTTGTTGCACTTATTGTATTCGTACTAGTTTCTTGCACTTATTGTATTCACGTTAGTTTGTTTCTGTACTTCTCTGGTTTATGCTCTTAGATGCTTGTTTAAAGGAGATGCACTTATGACTTCTGGTGACTAGCAGTTCTCTTGAATACCGATGTTGAATAGACTTATTGTAAGTCGCTTTGGATAAAAGCGTCTGCTGAATGACTGTAATGTAATGAACTGGGTGTCTGTGGTGATATTCCTGATAAAAATGCTTTATTAAGGGCCATTTATAACGAGGCCTTTCTTCCTGCCGCCAGTATATTTTTTTATTTATTCATGTTCATCTTTGGGTAAAACGTTGCACCTGTTACTGTTGACTCCAACAGAAAGCAGAACATGAAACAGGACACGGTTTGTTTTTTCTGTTCTTGGCAAGAACACTGCTGACACATTCATCCCCTCGTGATCTTGGGCTCATTAGTCTACCATTGTCTCATCATGTGTCTGCCTGAGTTGAGCGACTGAATGATTGCCCCCTTCTGCTGTCTTTCAGAGCATGTCGCCAGACGACAAGTACATCATCACGGCAGACCGTGACGAGAAGATCAGAGTGAGCCACCTCAGGTCTCCATACAACATCCAGTCCTTCTGCCTGGGACATCAACAGTGAGTAGTAAGGGAACACTTAGTCCTAGATGCTTTGTACGTTTCCTCTTGCAATACTTATTTAGTGTAATGTATTTTAGTGGAATGTTAGGTGACAGTTATTGTAGAGCAAACTGTATGTTTGAATGAAGATACAATACAGCGTAATGTGGCGTTCACCTGTCTGGGCAGACCGTATACGGTTTAGAAGCTGTGGTCTAGCTGAACCTATGCAATCAGGTTCAGCTAGACTGCAGCTGTGTTCTAAACCCCCTTCAATTTAAAGCTTCAACCACTGCTGGAGTGGAGTCGGGTAAAAGTAAATGTGAAAAGCCAGAAAACCCCAGCTGGCCCTGTAATCCCTGTGTGGTTTGTATTGATCAAGAAGCGTATGAGTCCTGCGGACTTAAACGCTGCATTTAGAGTCATTGCTCCTTTTTCAAGGTAAGAAAAAAGCAGAATCCAATGTGGTGTGTGTCTGCGTATGTCTGTGTGTCTGTGTGCGTGTGTGTGTGTGTCTGTGTGTGTGTCTGTGTGTGTGTCTGTGTGCGTGTGTGTGTGTGTGTGTGTGTGTGTGTGTGTGTGTGTGTGTCTGTGTGTGTGTCTGCTTTCAATAAGATGAAGAATGTCCCTCTGTAAAATGTTTTAAAAGATGCCTAAAAGAAAATCTGATTGCTGTTTTGTAAGTTTGTTTATGTATTAGTTTTCATGTCTTTCTTGTTTTAGCTGTTATATTACACATGCACACACACTCACACTCAACACAATTACATTATTTTTTTCTTTTCTTTCTTTCTTTGTTGTATTGTAATGTCTTATGCATATTTTATTTTTTCTTTGTAATTTTGTAAAATTTTAATATTGTATAGGTGGAGGCTTCAAATAAGCCAAGTTGGCGTTCTGTCTCTTCCTGCACTGTGATTCATTTATCTCTGTTATGTTTGATTATTTTATATTTTATTGTTTGAATTGTGCAAAATAAATAACTCTAACTAACTCTGTGTGTGTGTGTGTGTGTGTGTGTGTGTGTGTGTGTGTGTGTGTGTGTGTGTGTGTGTGTGTGTGTGTGTGTGTGTGTGTGTGTGTGTGTGTGTGTGGTAGGGGTGCTTCTTGAGGTTTGGTAACGTTGTATTTGATGAATGCTCGTCCCGTGTTGTCTTTCAGGTTCGTCAGCGCTCTGCTGGTCCCTCCAGGTCATCCTCGCTGGCTTCTGTCTGGATCGGGGGTGTGTGTGCATTACCAGTTACATTAACAAACACATGCACGCAGGCTACGTTATGAGCTTCACGCTCTCTATTTTAGTCTGTCGTCAGAAAAGGATGTGTGTAGATGTGACTCTTTGATTTTCATCTGCTTGTTAAAGGAATATGTCACACAATGACCTACGGTTTATCAGTTTGTTAGTCACTATCTGTCACTGGAGGAGGTAACACGATGGGGATTGAAATCAAAACGTTAGCTTGTTTTTCGTCATGCTTCCCAGTGAACGAATTGAAGTAAATGGACATATTGTTAAAAACAGCAAAATTATATCAAACCATCTGTTTACAAAATCTCACACAACTCGTGCAGTGAAGTCCAAGTGTCCTTTGTCCAGTTGTGTGCTCACTAGCTCACAAACACATGCATCTACTCTAAACCTTACTATCTGAACACTTCCACACAAGCAGTCTCACGCTTGTGCAAGACATGCGTTTGTATTTGAATGCAGCAAAGATCTAATGTACATTTGACCGCATAACATCAAACTGACCCAAAGGGTTCATCAGGGACGACTGACTGAAAGCAATGTGACGGTCTGTTTGTCAGGATGGGACCATGAAGCTGTGGGAGTACGAGTCTGGCCGTAAGCTGCAGAGCTGGGACCTCCAGGAGCTTGAAGATGCACCGAGCTCTGAGGCTGTCAAACACAAGGTGAGTCCTGATGACTGCTGGACCGGAGCCTTCGTCTGTCACGGATGATCTCACCAGCTGTTGGATGGATTGCCACCAACTGGTTCAGATATTCATGGTCCCCAGAGGATGAATCCCACTGACTGTGATGATTCCTTGACTTTTCCTCTAGCACCACCAAGAGGTCGCCATTTGTGGTTTTGAGTGAAATGTCTCAACCATGTGATGCATTTATCTATCTTATGATGACTTTGGTAATCCTGTGACGTTTTGGTTGATGACCAAAGCTGTCCTTTGTGTTTTGTGCTAATTAGCAAATATTACCATGCTAACTAACCTGTGAACATGTAGCCCAACCCTCAGACAAACTGCCTGAAATGGACCCTGACCCTGGAAGGATACAGCCAATCATACGCAGAGTAGGAGCGCTGCATCACGGTGCACAGTTTAGTCCCTCCCACATGCAGCCAATCACAATGTGTGACTTCATCTGTAAGGGCAGGACCCCGTCGGGTAATGAAGCTAAGACGTGTTAGCATTTTGCTCAAAGCACCACGTGCCGAAGTATGAATACTTTAGGTTAAATGCTGGGTTTCAAAGAGAGGTTCTTCCTTTTGTTTAAGAGATGCAGGGAGAGTTCATTCTGATCCCCAGAGGCAGTGAGCTCCACTGTAAAAGAGAAGGCCCTCTCACTGTTACCCTCATGGGACACACCAGGAGCATGTAAGAGGAATGTAAGAAGAACAGTAGAGACATGTAATAACAACAGTAGAGGCATGTAATAACAACAGTAGAGGCCTGTAATGACTTCACCGCTTGTCTTTGTTTTATTTCCCACAAGTGGACGGTGTGCCGTATCACCAGCTCTGCTGACGCTCAACATGTCGCTGTGCAGTGTGAAAGGTGAGCGTAGCGCCTCGTATCATCACTCATCTGACCAACGTTTGAAACGGAGAAGGCAAATAACACGGTCGTACAACATGTGAACCATACATGCGTGTTTCATCTGGACCTCTTCACCGAAGACGTCCAACACACTGGCAGCGATGCTGATGACCGAATGAATATCAAGCACATCACCTCTGAACTAACCGAGATCTGGTCTGAAGTGGAATCAATAATGAACTGCTGCATGTTACACAAAAGTGATTTTATGTTTCAAAGGTTTTAGTCGTAAATCCCTTTTGTAAATTGTAAATGAGATGTATGGGAATCATTAGTCTATTAGTCATGTCATGATCACAGAATGACCCAAATGAAACCAATGGATTGTAAAGAAGGGGAAGCTAACCTGTAGAAGTGAGTGAACAGGTAACCTGACCCAGTAGCACCAACGACATTAACTAAGAATACGTGCAGAGCTGCTTAACCTGGTCATGATGTGTGTTCGAGGCTCGCTGTAGAGCTCCAGAGTACGTATACTGTACATGTAGATGACGGAGTCAGAGGCACAGAGTGAAGCCTTCACTGTTCCACGGTCAACATGCATTTGATACATGGCTGGATGAACCCAGTAATCCCTTGATTGATTCAACAGCGTGTCCTGTGTCCTCAGAGTGTCCACCGTCCAGCTGTTCACCCTGGACCAGGAGGGCGGAGACAAGCTGGTGCCACACAGCAGGCTCCTCCTGCCCCACTGCCCCCTGGACATGACCTTTGACCCGGAGGGCCGTCTGTGGGTGCTGATGGACTCCAGTGATGCACCGCTCCACATCTACACACACGGACAGAACTCCTGGGAGGTACAGTGTGATCACATGTCCAGCTGCTGTTTGTCTCTGACACCAGCAGGTACACACGGAGCCAAGATGAAGATGTTGAAATGATGGAGATCTACATATTGGCTCCATTGCACTGGAGTGGTGGGTTTGTGGTGCAGTCAGTGAGATGAGGCTGCTGAGAGGAGGAGGGATTGAAACCGGCCCTGAGCCCTTTGCTCATGCTCTGCTGCACATCACATTATCACATGTCATTGAATAAAACATGCATTTGTGTGCTTAGACACATTACAAACTCTTAACTTAAAGCAGCAACAGGAGCTCTGACCTCACACACAACTCAACCACCTGTTCATGCTCATGTGGCCGAGATGAGTCCTGCAGCTCAGTGAGCATCTACAGTCAGTGCCTGATGAGACTCAGTCACACAGTCTGTGCCTTCATCCTCAGTGACTCATGAGTAATGTCAGCTCTACATGTCTCAGTCATGTTACATCACACGCATGCTTTCATTCACACTCGCTTCGATGATGCAGTAACTGCTATGATGATGCAGATATGCAGTATTATATGGTCATGGTGTGACCTCGGTCCGTTCGTTGAAGAGGATTCCTGCTGTTCCGTGTCGATGAAGCTGCATTGAGCGGTGGATCAGAGAGCATGACGTGTTTGTGCTGCGCTGGTATCTACTGTCTGCTCATCAGGCACAAGCTCTGGGAATCTGCTGACATTAAGATGAACATCTTTAGAGGGAGTTGGTACAGGAGCTGCTTCTGTGTGATGTCGTCATTCTGCAGTGTGTACTGACGGTGGCCGTCTTTAGTATTAACATCTCCTGTGTGTGCTGACTGTGGCTGACCTGCACACTCTCCTGCTCCATCCAGTGTGATGCTGAGAGCCCTGAGCTGAACAGAGTGACTGAAGCCTTCAAGCCACACTGGGAGACACTGGAGGGTGAGTCACCACACACACACACACACACACACACACACACACACATACACACACACACACACACACACACACACACACTTTCATGTGGTCTTTTGGCCTCGTGTCGGTGCCTCTCCTATGTCCTATGTCCTCCCTCTCTCACCCTCTAGACAGAAATGGCCTCCCCAACATGTTTGATCAGCGTGGCCTCTGTAATGATCTGACTGGTTCAGTGTGTGACACTGAATCACAGCCCGGCTGTGGGGAACTCCAGTGTGTCCCGTCTGCAGGTCTGCAGATGAGGGTCAGTAGCCTCAGCAGCAGCGGGGGGGTGGAGCAGGGCCACAGGGAGACGGCACAAAGACTCCGGTGAAGAAGCCAAGTTAGTAACATGCATGAGTGCATACAGATGGATAGTATGATCTCTTTCCCCGGTCTCTGTTAGTACGCGTGCTGCAGCACTCTGGATCAACTGAGTCCTCAGAGGCCTGTTGGAGCCTGATTTAGGTTTTCTGTGGGAGCTAAAGGACATCGTGATCAAAGAACTCTGAGATCCTTCATGACGGGGCTTAAGGCCATGGGAACTATATCATTAGAGCATTGTAGCTGGGACGGACTAAAGTTATCACAGGAGTCCTCTGTTACACTGAAGCATGGTGTTGAGTTAAGTACAGATGGAATTGCTTCTTTAAATTAGAAAGGAGATGTCTAGTCTCGTAACTCTGGCCTAACGGCGTACACTCCGTTAGTAGGAATTCATAAGTTATGAGATAATGGTCCGATCAAAGAGGGTTCTGTAGAAAGGCTCTTACGTCTTCTCTTTCAATGAGTCAGAACCAGGCCGAGGGTTAAAACAGTGAGTGGGTTTCTGTACTGAGGCATCATTATCAACATCACATGGATATTAAAGTCTCCTACAACCATGACTTCATCTGTTTGAAGGACTTGATTGAGAATGCAGAGCTGGGTTCCCGGGGTACACTACTGTCTAACAGGTGGGAGCGCAGAGAAGTGTGCACGACTGCAGCGCTGCTTCCTGGTCTGAGCTCTGGGCTGCTCTAGACTAAGTCCTCTATAGACTGGCTCAGGCTTCAGGATGTGAGATCCGCTCCCTCGACAGAGGGATGAAAGTTTCTCTGAAGCAGACAGACAGTGTGCCGATGATCTACGGAGCACATTGTTTGCTGGAGAACAGCTCAAGAGGCAGCAGTGGAACGCTGACATGCGGCTCAGCGTGGAGGATTGTAACTGCACCCCCCCCTCTGCGTATGTGTAGCAGTTGTCAGGGTGCACAGCATGTAATATCGTGTTTCTTGCTTCCATCTTCCAAAGAAAAATTCGGCGACATGCGGTGAGATACGACCCGAATATGAAGTTGTGCTTCATGTCCCCGTCTGCTATTTGTCATATGCATGCGCTTCCTGTCACCAACAGCCTCCACGAGGACCGACAGCCGCTTCGAGCACCTGTACAAGGTGAGCTTTGACAACGTGACGGCATACCTGCAGAAGAAGCAGCAGAGACTGGAGGAGCAGCAGCTGAAGAGGAGCACGGCACAGAAAGCGAACGGCAAGAAGAAGGCCAAGAAGGAGACGTCAGGAGTTCAGCCATCGACCTGATCACAGAGAGCTTCTGGCTGATTTAGAGAAATAAAGGCTGCAGCTAATTCAACTTCTGTTTCTGTCCTCACGCTCACTGCTGCTCCACTCTCAACCTGTCACTTCCTGTGCACTGCACCACATTTTTCACGTATTTTAGTCTCATGCACAGAAGTGATGCAGCGTGCCTGGATTTGAAGAACATCTTTGATTCCCATGAGAACCACAGTCTGGTCTGACCAGAGGTCACACGTTGTACTAAAGACTAGTATAAGTACACAGGTAGTATGTAGTATGCAATACTCAGTGATATTACTGACACCTGTGCTTCTCCACAGTGACATGTCAAAATGTACAAACTGAACCAATGCCATGCTGTGTTCAGTCTGCTCACAAACTAATAACAATAATTCCGGTCAATGTAGCAGCTGTTCTCACCATTCAACCATATATTTCTTATATATTTCTTCTTCTTCTATATCACGGTTCTCATCAACAGCACGGAGTTTGGAGGGTCAACAGAGATCAGAGGACCTGTTGAGCAATTAAGCAGATTCCAATCCAGTCTTGAACTTTGCTGTTGAAACGTTCACAAGTGCCTTTAAAGGCCCAGTGAGTAGCATGGGGGGGGGGGGGCTGTAAAATATTGATAAGTATTGTTATTTATTGTATCGTCACCTAAAAATAAGAATCGTGATTTTGAGTTCACTACGATGCAACGTGCACCGCCATGTTTCCACAGCAGCCCGGAGCAGAACACCGAACACGGGCTCCAGAGAGTCGGCCGTCATATCCTCCTGCACGCTGCACCTCCGGGCCCGGTCACAGAAACCCGTCGCCTTTTGCCACGTTCGTGTTCATCAGACTGTATCTGTCGACTGGTTGTGCTGAGCAGGTACTGGACAGTGGCTTTCTCACCTCTTCACTGGACACCAGCGGACATGAGGCTGGTGAGTCGCAGAGCGTAAACCCAAAACAATGAGCTGAAAGATGCTAAAACGATTCCCACGTGCAAAGCTGAGAAATGTAGTAAAGATGATTCTCTATAGATTCATCATATGAATGATTCACACTCAAAGCCCCGGGACCCATTATTAACATGCAAGTAGTGATCGGTGCAGCCAGTGTTGTGCTTAGGGAGCAAACTTCTGAACAAATGTGCAGTTTATCAAATCACCAGAAGCGAGGGGGAAGAGTCGAGTAGAGTAGAGCTCGAGCTGCTGACTGCAGCCTTGTGAACCAGCAGACCATCATCCAGAAGCATTGCATGTTCACAGTGAGAACGAAGCAGAGAGAAGGTTTGGACAACGAACCATCTTCAATGATAAGAACCCGAGCAGAGGCATTAACAGTCCAGACTGGTTTCATGAGAGGAATCCTTTTATTTTTGTACCAAAGAACAAAGGTCACTAAAAATCTGTACAATCTGTAAAAAAACAACACATTTAAATAAAAAACATTGCAAGATATGTATCTAAATATTGTTCACTGAAGTAGTCACAGTTGACATTTGCTGAAGAAGTCTTTGGATGGTCCGTCTGGTGCTTGAGGCCATCAGTAGTTTGTGCCGCTGCTTGATCACATGTCTGTGACTGACTGACATCCAGCGGCTCACACGTCCTGCTGGTCCTCTGCTCTTCAACTAGAAGAAGCGAGTGATGGAAAGGAGCGATGACTCCAGTGTACTTTACGTCTCAGTGCTTCACTCTGGTGCTCTACGCTCACTGCTGCTGAAACACACAGAGTTAGAAAGCAGGCCGTACGCTGACACACAACACTTCAGCAGCTTCTGTTCTCTCCTACCTTTCAAAGCTCTTACTTCTTCTTCATGGGCAAGTTCTCACTTTTATTCTTCTGCACCTGAAGGGAACATTGCTTGTTGTCAGTCACAATCTGCACCAAGGACAAATTAGCTGCAGCCACACACTTATAGAAAACCTCCAACCTCGTTCATGGCGTCATCAATCTGTTTGAGTTCTTCGTATCGGTCTCTTGACTCTCTGAGTGGCTGCACCATCGCCTCCTCAATCTGTGGGAACAGCTAGTACACACACACACACACACACACTCAGTGCTTTGTATCAGAGAGCTGTAGAACTGTAGCGCTCTAGAACTGTAGAACTGTAGCGCTCTAGCGCTGTAGAACTGTAGCGCTCTAGAACTGTAGAACTGTAGCGCTCTAGAACTGTAGCGCTCTAGCGCTGTAGAACTGTAGCGCTCTAGCGCTGTAGAACTGTAGCGCTCTAGCGCTGTAGAACTGTAGTGCTGTAGAGCTGTAGAACTGTAGCGCTGTAGAACTGTAGCGCTGTAGAGCTGTAGAACTGTAGAGCTGTAGCGGGCACTTTAGAGCAGCAGTGTGTTTGTTAAAGCTGCTCTGTGTACGATCTGGCCACAGATCTAAAGAAATGGAGGGCAGCATTTCACCGCTACGACTGGCTCCATTCAATCTGAATCTAGTCTTCAGTTATCATTCAAAGAAGAACTAACGTTTGACCAAACTGGTGGAACTCAGAGAGCCAGTAAGCACACCACTAGAGTCTCCATTGTGGTGTCGGCCCACAGTGTGTGTTTACTGTGACAGCATGCGGGCCGTACCTTTGTTTATCGGCACAAACGAGGGAACGAGCCATATCTTCAGGTTCCTCGTCCAAATCAACACCCCCACTTTACTACAAGTGAAGAATGTCTACGTGTACTCATCATGTGAGGGGACAGAGAATCTGAGCTCTTCTGGTGGACGTGAACCTCAGTCATCCGTACGAGAGGAGCACGTGTCTTTACAAAACACTCAGTGTGCAACCGCCAGTCAGCCCCACTCAGCATATCTGTGCAACTTGCTTTCACTGATGAAGGCTTTGGGCTCATCGTCGCTTACTTGAAATACTTGATCACCAAAAGCCAAACCGTATCAGAAGAGTACACGCATGCTGCAGGGCTGACTCATACTTATTCAAACGCTGCTTCACATCAATACCTCCATAACCAGCGGCACCTCCCACTTTGCAACTATATTACTCTGATCTTCATCATCAGCGTCCTGCATATTCACCTTCATCACCATATTCATATCAGCATATTCACCTTCATCACCGTCTCAAACATCGGGATGAGGACGAACTTGATGAAGCCGATCTGAGCTGTTGGCTTGGTAACCTTTTCTCTGTCCATGAACGGAGCCACGGGGAGCCCTTCAGTCTTCTCCCTGTCACTCTGCAGCACACACACACACACGCACGCACACGCACGCACACGCACGCACGCACGCACATACGTTTTGATGGAGATTTTCAACATGCTTTTCAAGAATAGGAGGGAGAAATGTATTCTTTGCTTGAAGGGGAAGTTATGAGTCCTTCATTCCATTGATTTCCTTCTCTTTACATCCATCTTTTATCATATATGTAACACAAAGTTAGTCTCATCATTGCTAACATGATGTCTCACCGTTTGACCGTGCCTAAAAGAACTGCAAACTGCAAAAATCATTTGAATGTGTTGTGAGTTCTGGTCCCACCTGCATGAAGTACTCCTCCAGCAGGCAGTCGACCCAGGGCTCAGCCACCTCCATGGGCCGCACCTCGTTGGAGATGTCGCAGCACTTGATGAGCACCATCTTCAGCTGCACGGAGCACAGGGTCAGAGGGCAAAGGTCACCATCAAGAGGCTCATTATATGTCCATGCAAAGCATACAGTAGGTGGGAACTTACAGTGGTGGGCTGTCAGGGCCTTCAAGGCCTTCTCTGCTGGCCTAACCAGAATCACAAAGTTATAGCTACTTTATAATTTAATATTTTTCTTAAATACACTACATGTATAATCATTTCTAAAAATATTTTCCCATTATCTTATGTTCTCATTGCACAGCTCCTGTCTTCCACAGTTGCTCTGCTTCCAGTGCAGCTTGTTTTAAGTAGAGCTTTTATCCAATCAGATCTCACCTCTGTGTCTCTAGGTAGAACAGAGGCCAGAGGCCTGCAGACTCTCAAGTGCATCCATGTGCAGTTTAAGTGGATGGGGACGATGTTGTTGATTGTCATAGTGTTCAACCAATCAGATCTTTAGTTTGACATGTTGGGCGTATTCTTTGACGTGTTAGACCTTCTGGATGGCCTAGCAGAGTACGTCAGCATCAACGTGCGCTGTGATTGGTCAGTGAGCTAGTGTGACTGTTGTGAAACTAGCAGAACTTTGGAGCAGTAAGAGGTTTTTTTTAACCTATCTTTGTTTTTTTAACACTCAATGGCTGAAGGAGGAGAAACGGATTTCTGGAGGACATTTCCAGAAAATCTTGACCCAGCCAGGAAAAGGATTTGTACCAACGGTATTCCTGCTGACAGCGTCGGAGAAGCGTTGCACATTTTATGGCTAAGAATGTGTTTTATTTGCGACTGAGCGTCTTGGTGTTTGGAGCTACGCTACGCTAACCTGAGGTCGCTAACCAAGGCAGCAACACGACACCATAGCACGACAGGACACTCACAAGCTACGTGCTTTAGAGAACCTTTGGAGAGACCCGAGTGAATCTACAACTCAACCAACACGTTCACAGGAGAACTCTGGCTGGAACTGAACCGCACCGATGTTCTGTACAACCGCGTCACTAAACTCTTCATCAACAAAGAAAGGAGGATGGACTTTGTCTTTTAAAGTAACACGATTAAAAGTACTCGTGTAGAATGTCAGCTTTCAGAGCTTTATATTACTAAATACCTCAACAGTAAGCAGCTCTACTAGCATAGAGTATAAAGGAGCATACAATGGAAAGAAGTACCTTTTAAAATGTACTTCAATACAGAACCGGGTAAAAGTTACTTTCCACCACCTGCACACAGTGCATCAAACCTTCACACACTGAAATACAGCCTCCTCTCCAACTCTTGCTACATTAAAGGAGAAACACAAACAGGATCAGGTTCACATCTGTAGTTCGGTTCATTTGCTCCGGATAACATCACCAAAACTGTCCAATCAATGAGCTTCCTGTCAGTGTGAATGACTTCATGCTAAATCTTCTTGGTTCAAGTGGAATAGGTCAAAGGAACATGAAATAGAACAGAACTAAAAGGATATGTATCTTTCTTTTGTTGGTCCAGACCAACTGAACCGAACGGCTGTTGTGAGAGACGACCAAATGCTTGTGTTCTTACACAGGTGACGTGCTCCTCATCTGCGTAGTCAAATTTGTCGACTTTCTGCTTGAAGGAGTCCAGGATCTCACCGTGTCGTGCCATGTCTGTAGCCAGGATCAGTGTGATGGTTCCCTGAAAAACAGCACAAAGTGAAAGAACTCATCAATAGATATATCGCCCAATTCATACTGGACGTTGGAGGCCAATACTTGTATTCATATTTGGGAGCTTAAAAATACTGATAGCTATAATCAACAGAACACACCACATAAACAAGCAATCTTGATTAAGATTTAAAGAATTGTGAGCGAGATACATACTGAGCAGAACATTTTACAGTTGAAAACTCAATTGGAATCAGCTTTACTTGGCCAAATAGAGGTAAAGAATCGATAGGACAATTATGTACACAATGTAATCAAAAATATCAGTAAATATCAGCATTACATAAATATATATATCCGTAAGAAGGACTGGGCTGTCAAGGGAAATTCAGCAGCAAGGAAGGTGTATATATATATATATAAAATTTGGGTATAGTGGGTCCCGGCTTGTCATTAAGGGAACCACTGCTTTAGAGGAAGAGAAGAACAAATTCTCTTCCCGTTTGTAGCAAGGTGTTCCTTTGTCCATCTATGCCAGAAAAGGTTTCCAGCGATGCCTGGCATGAAGGTCAGATTCCTGAAAGGTTCCGGGGTAGGATTGGTTGTGTTGTTAGCAGGAGGATGTGATTCAGAGTCAGCGGCTCCAGATCATGTGGATCAGAGGACACCGTAGAGAGGGGACGGTTATTGAGGATTGCTTCTACCTCGCAGAAGATGGTTTGTAGGCCTTCAGAGTGGAGAGTGGAGTTCAGCACCTGACGGACAGATCTTATGAGTCTTTACCAGAGAGTGTCGGAAAGCTGAGCGCAGGTGGCGAAAAACGAATCTCCAGGTTCACTGTGACATCTACAAAGAGAGACTTCGCAATTATAATTTGGAACTTAGAAATGCAAGGCAGTCATTCTTTTCTGACATCATAACCAAAAACAAGAACAATACACGCGCCTTATTTGCTACCGTCGACAGGCTAACAAACCCTCCAGTGTCGGTAGCTGCTGAGCTCCAATCCACTTGGGCATGCAATCAATTTGCCTCCTTTTTTACTGACAAAATTCAGAAAATCAGACAAGCAGTCAGTGCCTCCACATCAACCACAGGATATGTGTTGTCCCGATCTCTGAATAACATCCATTCAAATATCATGACACAATTTCATTCAATCGACCGTAGAAGCCTAGAAGACATTATACAACATCTGAAGTCATCCTCCTGCTGCTTGGATATTCTACCAACACACTTTTTCAAAAATATTTCAAACTGCATGACCACTGATCTTTTACAAATTGTAAACACATCCCTTCTCTCAGGTGTCTTCCCACAAGCCCTAAAAACTGCAGTTATTAAACCGCTCCTAAAGAAGGCTAGTTTAGACTCCGCAACGATGAAAAATTATAGGCCAATATCAAACCTCCCATTTTTAAGTAAAATAATTGAAAAAGCGGTTTTCCAACAGCTGACCAACTTCTTGGCCGTAAATAACTGCTTTGATGTTTTCCAGTCAGGCTTTCGACAGCACCACAGTACTGAAACTGCTCTTGTTAAGGTTTTCAACGACATCCACTTAAACATAGACAATGGCAGAAGTTCAGTCTTGGTGTTACTGGATCTCAGTGCTGCATTCGACACGGTCGACCATGCCATACTCCTAGAAAGACTAAAAATCTGGGTGGGACTCTCTGGCACAGCACTTAACTGGTTTGAATCCTACTTGAAGGACCGAGAATACTTTGTGTCTGTAGCTGATTACACATCAGAGCTGACAAAAATGACATGTGGTGTTCCGCAAGGTTCAATACTGGGGCCTCTTCTGTTCAACATCTACATGCTTCCACTAGCTCAGATTATGGAAAACAACAAAGTGTGTTATCATAATTATGCAGACGACACACAAATCTACATAACTATGTCACCAGGGGACTATAATCCCATACAAGGGCTGGGTAACTGCATTGAACAAATCAACAACTGGATGTGCCAGAATTTTCTTCAATTAAACAAAGATAAAACAGAAGTAATTGTTTTTGGTACGAAGGACGAACGATTGAAAATCACCGCTCAGCTTCAATGACTGATGTTAAAACCCACAAACCAAGCCAGAAATCAAGGTGTAGTTATGGATTCAGACCTCAACCTGAACAGCCATATCAAGACAATTACAAAATCAGCCTACTATCACCTGAAGAATATATCAAGGATTAGAGGACTTATGTCTCAACAGGAATTGGAAAAACTTGTCCACGCATTTATCTTCAGCAGACTGGACTACTGTAACGGTGTGTTTACAGGTCTCTGTAAAAAGTCCGTCAGAACGCTGCAACTCGAGTCCTCACTAAGACCAGGAGGGTGGATCACATCACCCCAGTTCTGATGTCTTTGCACTGGCTTCCTGTCCAACAAAGAATTGACTTTAAAATCCTGCTGTTGGTTTACAAAGCACTGAATGGTTTAGGGCCAAAATACATCTCTGATCTGCTGCTACCTTATGAACCATCCCGACCCCTCAGGTCGTCTGGGACCGGTCTACTTTCTGGTCCCAGAGTCAGAACTAAACATGGAGAAGCAGCGTTCAGTTTTTCTGCTCCACATATCTGGAACAAAGTCCCAGAAAGCTGCAGGTCTGCTGAGACCCTCAGCTCCTTTAAATCAAGATTGAAGACTATTCTGTTTGCTGCTGCCTTTAATTGAACCACATTCAATTAATATATTGATCAATTTCCTGCATTTCTGCATTTTACTATGAAACTGTCTTACACTGTGTTTTAATGAATGTTCTTAATTGTTTTTAAATCTCCTTTTCTTTTGTCTTATGTTTTGATGCTTTTAATGGTTTTATGTGCCGGCCGGTATAAATACCTTGTTTTGATTCTGTGTCTCTAGAGCACTTTACAACTGTTTTTCTGACATCTGTAGGTTTCTGACGTATTATTTCATCTGGTTTTATGAGGAGAATGAAGTGACATTTTACAATAACGATTTTAACTCAAAATAATGGAGCTTTTTGAGATCGTAACATTGATCGTGTCTCTACTCAAATAAGTTGAAATAAGATTCGTTGTTATTTACCTTTATACGTGAATTCTACATGCACTTGATAGAATAAGATTCGTCGGTAATAACGTAATACGTGAATTTCAAACAGGTTTTTCTAAGTGTTTTTGACCTAAGAATAAAAGAAACGTCATACAGGTTTTTCTAAGTGTTTTTGACCTAAGGATAAAAGAAACGTCATACAGGTTTTTCTAAGTGTTTTTGACCTAAGGATAAAAGAAACGTCAAAGGTTTTGTGAAGTTTTCCTAAGGCATAAAGAACCTCAACTTTGCAGTGACGATTGCATTGTACTAAGATAGCGTCGACGTCCACACCAGAAGAACATGGGTGGCAAAAATTTAATTAATGCGGCAGAAACACGGAGAGTCATGTTTTAAATGTCTTCCATACTGGTAATCAATTTCCTGCATTTTACTATGAAACTGTCTTACACTGTTTTAATGAATGTTCTTAATTGTTTTTAAATCTCCTTTTCTTTTGACTTATGTTTTGATGCTTTTAATGGTTTTATGTGAAGCACTTTGAATTACCTTGTTGTTGAAATGTGCTATACAAATAAACTTGCCTTGCCTTGCCTTACCAGAGCCGCCATGGTATGATGCTGCTGGTGAAACTCCACTGAACACCATCAGGAAGCAGAGCCTTGGAATGTCCTCTCATTTAGGGAACTCGGGGCCTTATGTGCTCTGCCTGAGCACCCACCAAGTTTGTACCATTGTCAGATCTGATGTGCTTAACCTGACCTCCAAGTGTATGGCTCTGCTAGACATACAGGTAAACAGGACTCCACACCTTTTAATCAGGCTTCTTCCTCGTCTCACTTCAATCGGGCCAAAATAGTCCAATCAGACGTTGGTAAAAGGAGGGAGGTCAGGTCGGATTCTTTCTTGTGGCAAATCTGCCATCTTCTGCTCACCTGTTTTGCCTCTCACACTGCGACACACAACACACTTTGAGATTACCTTCCTTGCTGCTGAATTTCCCTTGACAGCCCAGTCCTTCTTACGGAGCTCTGAAAGCATATGGTTTCAACTACTGTGTCCAGAGCGTTTGTGGGAGTGTCTTAGTATGAGAACTGAAATGTGAGCATCTTTGGACAAGATACAAGGATGCTTTGTCTCATCAGGCATTGCAGATCTACTTAGTTGGCCACCTACTCTTATGGTTCCCTCAGCTAGCATAGCATCGAGCCCACAGATCTTACTGTTCTTTTGCACTCTAGACTGTATACTGTTGTTGGGCTCTGGCACCATCATCAGGCTGGCTCAGCCCCTCACAGGCTCCGTCAGAGCCACATCTGACTTGAACCCTGATCCCTGCCCCTTTAAGCTGACCCCGCCTCGGTCACCGCTCAGCCGGAGCCTCCATTGGCCGACAAACAGCCTCCCGCTGTGCAGACTGAGCCGCTTATAAGCCAGAACACAGGACAGATCTTCCTCTTCGCTCCGGTTCCGTCCGGTCCCTATGAAGATGCCCCGAGGACCGATCACCCTCAACTCAGCGACCACGTGCCATTTCGCCGGCCGAAATAGACCACATATATTCTGAGTTACGGCCCTGAGCCCGCGAGAAACGCATCCGCTCTTCGCCTTTCGTGCACACGCCAACGGTACCAGACGACTAAACCTCTTTCTGCACCGCTCATTACCGGGAGATACGAATCGACAACGTATCTCAGCCGACGTTGAAACCAGGCCCACTCTCTGCAGGAGTAGGACCCAACAGCACCGCACACCAGCCGTGCAAAAGCCGCTTCGCCCTCAGCCTTTTTTTCTTCAGGAAGAACACCCACAATCCTGCACGGACACTCTCCACGCTGCAACGAGCTTCAAACAGTAAGCGTTCATTGGTGTCTGGCTAGCTTAGCTTAAATTAACCTAAGTTTCATTCAGGTTAATTCATTTATGTTGATATTCCCGTGTTTTTTTTGTGTGTTTAAGTTACGGCCGCGTGATCCAAGGTGTTGCGTAATCAGAGCGGATCACCGCTCTGCTGCGGTTAACCCTTCACTGTAACTGTCTGCCTTAGATCAGTCACTGCGAGCGTGTATGCAGAGTTTGTTTATTGTTGCTTAAGAGATGTGATAAGAAACAGACGCTCATCCCACCTTAGTTAGGAAGATCTGTTTATTTGGGGATTATTTTCATTTATGTTATTTCACTTCGTGTGGTATCTTTCTCTCTTCATTAAATCAGCTCTGTGAGTGAAGTGTGGAATCGCGATCATATCGTGCACAGCTGACGGTAGTTCGCGACGCGACAACGGCAATTTGTGTAAGATATGATCAGCGAGCCTCATTCTCACTACAACGCGGGTCGCACACAGAGTTTGATTCACGATCCCTCTCTCTTTTGTTCCTGCTCCCCCCCCCCCCCCCCCCCTCACTTAACCTGCACACACAGCCGTGGGAAACCCCGTTCCATCGACTGTCTCACACACACGTGTCTGAGTCACTCGACTCCGCCATCTGGTGGTAGGTTAGCGGTAGCACCGTAAAGCCCCTCCCTTGCACACACGTCATTACCCACAGTCTCCCCCCCCCCTCTGCTAATTTGGTGACGTCATCCGACGCCGCCATTTTTGTAATCGACTGTAGTTAAGACCCCCCTTCCTTTTTTTCACACAGACCCACACACACCCACACATTTTATTCATTTGTTTAGATATTAGGCACATAAAATTGTATAATAGCGTTTGTTGATTGTGATGGTAATTGATCTAATCATCTATTATTCTGATGTAATAAACCCTGTTATATTTTAAAGAGCAGTCGTCTGTGATTAATGGTGCATATATATGTAATGAACCTGTATGTAGTAGCCTGTGTACGGACTCAATCCTTCACTGTCACTTCGAATGTGTAGTCGTACCAGACTATTGACATTATGAGTGACTACTAATTATGAGACTTAGTTTTATCGTTTGGTTATCGGTCCCTGTTCGCAGGGTGGTGCCCCGTTATTATTAATAATCATTAATAATTGTTACTCACATTAATAATTCTATTGATGTCCAGAATTCAGTTTCTTAAATGCTGATAACTCAAACAAGCCCCTATTGATCCCAACACTGTGTATACAGTGTGTAGTGATGGTACCACCTCCGCCTCATTGTGAGCCAGGAAACACCCTGCACACTCACGACAGTGTTATATTGTAAACTATCATCATGTCACACACACACAGGCCCACCTGTCGTATCTGTTTGAAGGCTTCGGGGTCAAAGGTGGAGAAGATATTGCAGTCGGGCTGTGAGAAGATCTGGAAGGCCACAGCACAGTGGTGGTTCTCCAGAGGGGAGATGTCGTTGTAGCGAACTGCCAGATCTGTTTTGGCGTTGATCTGGTACCTGGAAGAGAGAGAGGACAGAGAGAGAGAGAGAGGGGACAGAGAGAGAGAGAGAGGTAGAACAAGAAAGATGCAAAGAAAGCTGTTACGAAGCATAAGAAGAGATGGCAGAGAGGAGAATGCAGAGAGTGTGCGCGTGTGTGTGTGTGTGCGTGCGTGCGTGCGTACGTGTGTGTCTTACGTGTTGTTGAATCCGGGGTGATCGAGATCATGACACACAGCAGCTGTCATGAGAATCAACAGGTCGACCTGAGTGAACTTCTCCTGAAACACGACACACAGAAGTCCAGACATCCACGCATTTATATTAATGAAAGCATCAATTGAGGCCTTAATCAAAAGAACGTGTCCATATGTGTGCTAATGTGAGTGCGATCCCATCTTCCACCCTCACAATTGTCATAATGCGTTGTGTGTGTGTGTGTGTGTGTGTGTGTGTGTGTGTGTGTGTGTGTGTGTGTGTGTGTGTGTGTGTGTGTGTGTGTGTGTGTGTGTGTGTGTGAGACCTTGCTAGCACATCGCTGCTGCACATGCTTGATAATCATGAGGCCTTTACATAACTAGGACCAACGTATGGGCCGGAAAGAACGCAAGGCCTGTCATTGTTATTCGTTATTTTTCCCAGATTTGACATACTAGGTCAAAACCTGAACCTTTGCTTTCAAGTCTCAAGTCTATATCAGCTCTCACAACAGTCAAGTGTGTAAGAAGCTGGTTACCTGCAGGCTGCAGAGGCAGATCATGCTGTACATCATCTGGGTGACGCAGAAACAGTGGCGGAAGTTATGGAAAGGGTTATTCTTGTAGTTGTCATGAATACAAAGCTACAGAGAGAGCGAGACAGGGAGACAGGGAGAGAGAGAGACAGGAGGTTTGAGATATTTCAGCTTGAAAGTTCCATTCATGGAGGTCGTATCTTGGTTTCTACCCAGATGTGCAGATGGTACTGGGTCCAGGTCTCACCAGCCATCTCTTGAGTGTGATGGGGTTGATGTTAAACTCTTTGACCAAGCCCAGGTCATGGTACATATGTTCCAGACAGCTCAGCATCTGGGAGAACAAAGGAACGTATAATTGATATGTCTTATACATTGACAGATGGAGATATGCTGAGATAAGGGTTTTAGCTTTGAGGACAACATTTTTTGATGTGAAATATTATTGAATGTCAAAATGAATCTTAAGTAGCAGTATTTTCTGTGAGTTTTTATTTATTTTTATTTTGGAGGGGTCTTAGCCAAACAACTGAATGTGAGTGGCCTGGCTTAACTGTGTGTCCACTTGACCTAAATCAAGCCTCTGAACCAGCCTCTACCTGCTGCAGCTGAGCAGCACAGAGTCCGGGGCGACTGATTCTGTGCGACTCTTTAGAAGGTAGAGCGGGTCACCATGCAATGTGCCACCTGCTCATCTGGGCTAACCAACCATACACACCCATTCACACACCGCACGATCAGTCTATGGGAGCACTTTGGGGTTAAGTGCCCAAGGACGCATGGACATGGACTAGAGCAGTGATTCTCAACTGGTGGGTCGCGGACCCAAAAGTGGGTCGCGGACCCGTTTTTTTTGCCTGACAAAAAAAAAAAAATAAAAAAATTGTGATTTTTATTTTGAAGGGCATTTTTTTTTATGCAGCAGAATTATTCCAGCATTTACGGGACTTGTTCAGCGGTGCAGGAAAAACACCGACCTATGCATTGTGAATCACATCACGTGAATATATATGAGTATTCTGACAAGTTTCCTGACTTGAGTGAGATGTACAAACACCGTGACACACGGGGAGAGACGAGGACACAGAGAGCAGAGCAGGACTGTTGAAGTGTGAGATGTGAAAGTCAAATCATAGGACGATCTCCAAAAGAGAGAAATGTCCAGAGAGACCAGAGTCATTAGACTCTGACTGGACAGACTCATAGAGGTGAATTCTTCAAACACTAATTTCTCTTTTTAGAAGATGAGAAAAATACAATATTGTGGCTTTTTCACTTCACCCTGAATGAACTGAATTTAAAGCTGCAGGGCAATTCAGTGAAAATACGTTTTCTAAATTGAATTTCGTTAAGTCATTTATTTTTTAATCCAGCCGTTATTTTACTTGAAATGAGAAGAACATGTATTCATGTGTTTCTATGTATTATTTATAATCCATCCAGTTAAATTTGAAAAATTATTAATATTTGTTAAAATATAATTGATGTGTACTTTCTTTATTTGATTTGATAGATGTTTACTACATAGAGACGTTACTACTACTAGACTTCTTGAATATAGACATACCCAAATTATATATATATATATATATATATATATATATATATATATATATATATATATATATATATATATATATATATATATATATATATATATATATATATATATATATATATATATATATATATATATATATATATATATATATATATAAAATTTGGGTAGTGGGTCCCGGCTTGTCATTAAGGGGTGATAGTGGGTCCCGCAGCCAGACCAGTTGAGAACCACTGGACTAGAGGAGCCAGGGATCGAACCGCCGATCCTCTGGTTGAAGGAGGACCTGCTCTACCACTGAGCCACATCATCATTTATAACGTCTGTGTTCCAGTTCCAGAGCGCTTGCATTGTGCATGTTGACATACTGGTGAGGATTAATAAATGAATATCAATGAAGACATCATTAATGTCATGTTCATTATAACATTATTAGTTATGACAAATCCATCACACACTAATTCCCTTAAACGTATCCATGTTTCACACTGGAGATGTATTTGCACATGTAATACAATGTACTGTTCAACCATTACTACGTACAGATAAGGTGCATATCACCATTAAAGATGTATTTCATTAACATCCGTCGATGAGCATCTGTGGCCCTAGTTTATGCAGCGTGTCCCTCACTCTGATTCGCTGCTCAGCTTTAAGAAATGACTGCACGAGAAGTGAAACGGAAGCGAGGAAAGCAAAGCAAAGGACTGAAGTCAAGTGGGCACACACAGAATGCTCTTCTCATGGATCATGTTTATCTCATCTGATCATTCCAATACACAAGTACTTCCACAATAACATGACCATCTGGAAGGAAGCTAAGAAGTGGTGTGAAAATAGTTGTTAAACCCTGAAAACCCAGACGGCCTACATCGGTTCTTTGATGTCGGGTTGGCGGGTCTGGGCCTTTGGTGAAAAATGTTTCATCGTGAGACATTCAATCAATTCAGATCTATTTCCTGTTCACACTGGCTTATTAGAAATACACTTAGAGTTGTAAACATGAAGTAATATGAACTGACAGATAACTCATTGGACAGTTTTGGTGATGTCATCAGCACTACATGGAGCGACATATCAATCAAAATCCAAATGTATTTGTACAGCACATGTTAACACACAACAAAGGTTGGCCAAAGTGCTGCACATAGATAAGCAGTCATACATTCGAAGACTGGAGAACTCAAAGTAAGTAACGTTAAAATCAAGACAAACTAACACAAATCACACAAAAGTGCCAATAGAAAATAAAAAGGTTTCTAAACAGCTTTCAAACGTTGGTACGGTGGATGACAAACTAATATGAAGGGGAAGGTTGTTCCAGAGCTGAGGGGCAGCAACAGAGAAGGACCAGTCAACAACTAAAAGCTGTTGGTCGAGAGACCTTCGTGAGGGAGGTGGGTATAGGGCTGCAGCAGGTCGGACGGATAGGCTGGGGCGGCTCCATTTAGACACTTAGAAACAAATACTACATTTATCAAATGAATTCTGTACTCGACTGGTAGCCAATGAAGGGATTTTAAGATCGGTGAAATGTGTTCACGCCTGCGTGTACCAGTTACAAGTCTCGCTGCAGAGTTCTGCACCAACTGTAGGCGTAATAGAAGATTTTTGCCGATTCCAGCAGACAAAGAACTACAGTAGTCCAGCCTGGAAGTGATAAAAGCATGAATAACGTTCTCCAGGTCTTTTGAGGATAGAAAGGCTTTGACCTTAGCTAAGAGCCTTAGCTGAAAGAAACTGACTTTGACCACAGACGCAACTTGGAGGTCCAATATAAAACATGAGTCCAAGATCACACCCAGATTTCTGACATGGAATTTGCAGTGGGTTGTCATGGAGCCAAGACACAATGAGGTTCGGTATAGCAGCTGAAAGGCGAGAGGGATTGATTTGCATGATCTCTGTTTTAACTTCATTGAGGCATAGAACATTTAGCGAGAGCCAGCTTCTGACATCAGCCAGGCAGCACATTAATGAATTTATAGAGGCAGTTCCAGGTTTGAGGGGAAGGTATATTTGAATGTCGTCGGCATAGAGGTGATAAGAAATGTTATGTTTTTGGAAAATGGATCCAAGAGGCAGCATGTAGAGTGAGAACAGTAGTGGACCCAAAATGGACCCCTGCGGTACCCCACAGGTCAGGGGGGCCTGTTGAGAGGAGCAGTTGCCCATGTTGACAGAGAATGATCTGTTGGTCAGGTAGGACTTAAAACATTGTAGGGGAGTCCCTCGGATGCCGACGGAGTGCTCAAGGCGGGAGTTTAAAATGTCGTGGTCCAGTGTCAAAAGCAGCAGAGAGATCAAGTAAAAGCAAAATGGGGGAATCTCCAGCATCAGCAATGATTAAAAGGTTGTTAAAAACTTTTAAAAAGGCAGATTCAGTCCTGTGAGACGTTCTAAAACCAGCACTTTTGTGTGATTTGTGTTAGTTTGTCTTGATTTTAACGTTACTTACTTTGAGTTCTCCAGTCTTTTCGAATGTATGACTTGTATGCTTATCTATGTGCAGCACTTCGGCCAACCTTTGTTGTGTTAACATGTGCTGTACAAACACAGATGTCATTAAAGCTGTTGAAATAAAAACTTTCTCAAAGATCTTTGACAGAAAAGGCAAGGTGGATATTGGTCTGTAACTTGATGGGTCAGAGGGTTCCAGATTAGGTTTCTTGAGAGGAATTACTGTTGCATGTTTAAAATAGACTGGGACTGAACCAGAAAACAGACAGCTGTTGATAATTGACAGTATACATGGTCCAATTTCAACAAAAACCTTTTTAAAGAGACCTGAAAATGATTGTGGCTGACAGCAAGTCATGCAGATCTGAATCTGTTGTGCTTATTTATATTGTCTGGTGTCACAAAGAGCTCACTATCTTTTTCACAGCTCCAATGAAACAGCAGTTTAGCTTTCAAATTTATGTCAAAATTACACATCTATCATCAAAAGAACGATGAATGATCTTGTTTGCTTTCACCCTGTAATCAAACCAGAGTCGAGTTGGAAGCAGGCCGACACCCATCTTTCCAAGTGGTCTTGATTAACAGCTTAAACACCAACCTAAATGAACTGGACCAAGGGGGAAATAAGATGCCATTTTATTTTCCATCTTGGTCCAGTTCCGTCTTAGACAGAGAGGGTAAGGAGCACAGGCGGAGGGAGGGAGTTGGAGTAGAGCCTGTTCGTTTCCAAAGGAGCCAGTTGAGGTCTTTCAGGCATGTGAAGGTGGAGGTGTTTGAGCCACGTTCGATTGGTAGGAGACCCAAGCGTAGGCTTGGGAATGCCTGGGATCCTCCAGGTGTAGCTAAAAGAAGTTGCTGGGGAGAAGCAGGTAGACGACAGGCTAAGGCCCCAGAGAAGCGGCAGAGAATGGATGATGGATAGATGGAACTCCACTGATTCACATCAAAGTGTGCTTCCAGTTCTTCACTGCATATGTGACACTTTAACATCTCCAGAGGTAGCAGAGTGAAGTCTGAGAAATGTCCTCAAGTGATGTCACTTGAGTCAGCGTCGGTTGGGTCTGAAGACTACAATTCTGAATAGTAAAAGGAATCCAGAGGTGTGGAGTTAGAAAGCAGTGACCTTACAGACCTCTGTAGCCTGCTGCTCATCTCTGCTGCAGGCTTGAGGCTCCAGGCTACATCAGCCACTCCTAGCATAACACACCTGACTCTCCAACCCAAACGTCAATGGTGACATTGAATTGTGTGCACTATTTTAACGCTATTAGGTGCACCTGTGTTTGACGAGTCAAAATGTCTGCCATTAGAAAGGTCAGTCTCCATCTCCAACATCTGCTGTGTCAGTTTATGGGTCGGTAATGTCAGACACTTGTTTCTCTTAAAGCAAAGAGTTTTGACCATTAATGTCATAATATTGAACAATTAAGAACTTATAAATAGCATATATTCACTGATAGATCATGTTGATAATCAGTAATAATTATCAGATATGAATCAGTGGATTAATCAGGGCACAAGTCTCACCTCATTAGGCTCCCACTGCCAAGCATCGAATGTAGGCAATCTAAGAGCTTCTACTGTCTCCTTAGACAGATGGTACTACACGCACGCACACACACACACACACACACACACACACACACACACACACACACACACGGCAGCAGAAGAGACAGGGAAACAGGGGGCACAAGGAGAGGAGAGAAGAGAGGGGCATTGTAGGTGAAACGGGTTCATGAGCTGCTCAGTCTTACCTCATTGGCCTCCCATAGCCAGACGTCGAAGGCGGGTTTTTTGAGGGCATCTATGGTCTGTTCTGACAGCATGTACTGCAGGCAACAGAGCTCGCAGTTAACCCCGTCTGCCTCCGACTGGCTCGGGGCCACACCTACTGTAATGTTCATGTATATAACCTAATACATCACCATTTCACTTTCCTTTCATTCATTCTTCTACTGTATCCCACCAAAGGCAGGGACTGTTAAAAGTGGACATTCATTTCAAATATCACCAGCAGCCACATAGAAGGGAGCACAGCTGTCTAAAGCTGAGTGTGTTTCTAAAGTACAACTTGTCCCTTTGTGCAAAGCTTTCATGGATTCACTGGTGTATTCTCTGAGAGTGTTTCAGAGTCGAGATGACACAGTGACCTATAGGGTGATGAAATGAGACAGCTTTTTGTCACTTCCGGTTTGCTTGTCTCGAGGTCAATGTTTTTTTGAATGTGTTTTAGGTTAGTGTTCTGAAAACAGGTCTGCGGTTAACACAAGCTGAAGGGATTTTAACAATTTCTTCTGCAGCATAAAATGCGTCAGTATTTGTGAATTTTGAAGCTTTAACTTGTCATTGCTAACAAATGGCTAGATGAGATTACTTAACGCCATCGTGCCGATTAGTCCGCCTTATAGCCTTGCGTATACTCGCGCTCATGCAGTCATGGTGTAGTTCCTTTGTAGCCTAACGTTAGCTTTTTACTTCTGGTGATGGCATTCATGCTTCAGAAAGGTGTTCACTTGTGAAGATTATCATGCTGAACGAAAAGTGTAAGTATCTTATTTTCTGCAGTAATCCAAACTCATCAAAAGGCTTGATCATCTACTTTGGCTTCAGGGTTCGTAATAGCGTCCAAATGGCAAATGCTATTGGCTTTTTGTCGAGAGAAGCCGTGCAATGCTAACTTCAGGTTTGGCCTACGAAAATACACCATCCCTGCAGCCCTCTGTTGGCCTGTACTGTCTGATTCCTGGGAATTGGCATGGACTAAACCTGATCAACATCTATAAAACTACATTTTCAAAACTGTTACATCTGTTATCTGGTTCCTGGAATCACAGTGCAGGCGAGGTATTTCTTAGCATGCCCGACATCAGCAGACTCACCTGGCTAACAGAAACACAGTGCAGTGAACAGTGGGGGGTAGAAGGCCTTACCTTTGGGTAAGAGGGTACGTCTCTGCGAGGGGTAAGCTTCTTATTGTCTTCGAGGAAGTTACTGAAAGAAAAAACACCTTGAAGCTACGAAGAAATAACAATACAAGTATTAATTCTACTACTTCTAAAATAATAATATTACATTTATATGATATTTAATGGTAAATGGACCTATACTTGTACTGCGCTTTTCTAGTCCTCCGACTACTCAAAGCGCTTTAACACTACATGTCATCATTCACCCATTCATACACTGATGACAGGGCTACCATGCAAGGTGCCACCTGCCCATCAGGACTAACTAATCATTCACACCCATTCATACACTGCAGGCACAGCTACGGGAGCAATTTTGGGTTAAGTGTCTTGCCCATGAACTAGAGGAGCCGGGGATGAAAATGCCGATCTTCTGAGGGCCGACCCACTCTACCTTCTGAACCACTGTTGACCCAGACTCTGTGCTACTTAGCTGCAGCAGGTAGAGGCTGGTTCATAGCGTTGATTTAGGTCAAGTGGACACACGGATTCAACCACAGTTAAGCCAGGCCACTCAGATTCAGTTGTTTGGCTAAGACTATATGATATATAGAAGATCGTAAGTCAGAAAAACAACCTCGACCTCCATTGTTGAACTTGTATCAGTGAATCTCATCCAATGAAATGCCACCTTAATGTGGTGGAGGGGTTTGTGTGCCCAAGTGACCCTGGGAGCAGTGTTGTCTGGGGCAATACCCCCTGGTAGGGTTTCCCAAGGCAAAGTAGTCCCAGCGTAGGGGCCTGACCAAGAGCGGTTATGTCCCTATGTGAATAGGTTGTCCCACCTTGCCTGGCAAAGGGAAACCGGGGCACCCTTCTGGAGCCAGACCTGAAAGGGGAGGTCACCGGCAAGCATCTAGTTGCCAGGACTTGACACATGGGGCTCGGCCAGGCACAGAACCAGAAATCTACATTGAACCGCTGCCCTATGGGCCCACTACTCACAGGGTTAGGCATTGAGGTAGGGTGCATGGTGGCAGGTAAAGGCGAGACCTAAACGTGCTGACCCCTGGAGTTGCAGACCGGCTCTTGGGATGTGAAATGTCAACTCTCTGGCTTGGAGGGAGCCGAAGCCGGTGTGAGAGATGGAGCATTACAAACTAGATATAGCTCCGCTCACCTCCATGAATAGAGGACTGTTTCTTGTGCTTATGCACCCAACAGCACTTCGTACTGCGGGAATATGGGATCCCAACATCATTGCTACAAGCCATTTGGTACTTTTATAACCAAAGTGAGAGATGTGTCCATATACTCGTCACAAAGTCATACATGTTACCAGTGGGCGCCCAGGTTTGGCCCTTGTCACCAAACCGTTTTTGATTTTCATGGATAGGATTTCAAGGCACAGCCAGGGGGAGGAGGGTGTCTGGTTTTGGAACTGAAGAATTGCGTTGATTGCTCCCTCCGGGTTGCGAGTGAGTCACTGTCCCAAGCGAGGGAGTTAAAATAGCTTGGGGTTTTGTTCACTAGTAAGGGTAAAATGGATGTGGATGATTGCCAGAAGTTCGAGCTAATTTTATATTTTTTTGCACCACTGAACAACTTTCATTGGAATGGTTAGGATATGGGGTCAGATCAGTCTCAATAATCACAAATGCACACAGAAAGATTCACAAATGCGCACACAACAATTCACAAATATATTTGATTTACAAATGCACGCAGAACGATTCACAAATACATTCCAATGCACAAATAAATAAATTACGATTTATATAAATGTAAAAATAAATCACAATATATTTCTGCATTTGTAAGTATTTCTGTGTGGATTGTTTACATTTGTTTGTGGATTTGTATGCATTTCTTTGTGGATTGCACTGCATTTCTTTACAGATCTCTCCTTGGATTATTGAGACTCCCCTGACGTGGCTCGATTTACAAATGCGTTTTTTCAACATTCTCTTTTTCAACCAATCACATGAGCGCAGCTCCCCCCTCCCCTCCCCACGAGGCTGGCAGCGTTAGAGTTACGTTAGTTAGTCATATCACACCTCTCCTGAAAGAGCTGAACATTTTGATATTTGAACAGTTTCTGTGGCTTAAAAAAATTCATCAGTGGTGATATTTGTAGTAGTAGAAGTTGTAGTAGAAGTATTATTAGTAGAAGTATTAGTAGCATTAGAATAACTACTAGTAGTCGTATTGGTGATATTTGTAGTAGTAGTAGAAGTTGTAGTAGAAGCATTAGTAATTAGAAGAAGTAGTCGAAGACGTACTATCAGTAGTCATAGTAATAGCTGTAGTATTGGTCATAGTATTTAATATCACAGTAGTAGTAGTAGTAGTAATAGTAATAGTAATGGCAGTAGAAGATGTAGCAGTAGTAGTAGTACTAGTAGCAGTCGTACTAATAGCTGTAGTAGTATTACTACTTTTAGTAGCATGAATAGCAGTAGTAGTAGCAGTTGTCGTATAAGTAATAGTAGTAGTGGTAGTAATAGCAGTAGTGGTAGTAATAATATTGATGGTAGCAGTAATAGCAGTAGCAGTAGTAGTAATAGTAGCAACAGCAAAAGTTATAGTAGAAGTAGTAGTAGCAGTAGTAGTAATACTGTATTAGCAGCAGCAGTAGTAGTTAGAGCATTCATTTTTTGAACAAAAAATCCTAATTTTGAGCTTGTTTAAATACAGTTAATCCATGGGCTTTTATTTTGAAAGGGTGGGGCTGGGTGGGGGAGGGAGGGGGAGCGGAGACATAATCATAATGTTTGATAAACACAAACCGGTTATTAAATGACAGGCTCATCACAAGCAGTTCAGTTAGAATTCACTCTCTGGGGCTTTTATTTTGAAATGGGGTGTGGGGGAGAGGAGACAGAATCATAATGTTAGATAAACACAAACCGGTTATTAAATGACAGGCTCATCACAAGCATTTCAGTTAGGATTCATTCTGTGGGGCTATTATTTTATTATTATTTTATTCATGGGAACCGTTTTTCCCAGAACAATCTCTGCTCATATGCCCTTCTATAGCTGTAACATTTAAAATCATCAGTCTTCGAAAAAATGACATAGTCAAAGTCCTCTATAGTGATTCTAAACATGCGGTTTACCTCCCTGATCCTGTTGCTGGGGATCATGAGGACATGTCTCCTGTGAGACACTACGTGTTTTAACAGTGGGGACTTAAAACCAGAGGACATTCTCCTAACCGGAGACACCACCTTCCCGTGTTTGGCCAGCTCTCTGATGATGTCATCGTTCCTAATGAACGGAGGAACGTTCGATACTGTGCCTTTCACCGCGGGTGAGCTGAGAGCGTGAGCGGGTAGGAAAAGCTCGCCCACCTCGACCCCGTTCTCCGCCACCACTTCCGCAGCTTCTACGCAATCTAAAAATACGACCACAGCGCTGTTCATCCGCGCTGCGGACTTCACGAGGCTGTGGCCGACAAGCTCACCTACTGCCAGGCTGATCTCCTCCACTGAACACCCGAACAGCGGCGGAATCCTCACGCCGTGCTTCCTGGTCAAATCAATCAGGCCCATGGCGGCGCGTAGCAGCAGACAGCTCGCGCTGATCGGCTACAATCACCCACAAACAAAGACCCTAAAAGTGCACACAACCCCCGTGAACCCTCCACACTACACTACCATCCCAAACATTACCCAGTGAAGAAAAATGTCGAAAAATCGTTATTTGTCGCTCTCAAAACCCCGCTCCTTCAGCTCCGCACACCTCCTTCCACTCAGGGAGAGACACAGACAGACAGACCATCACTAACACCTGTGTGCCTGAAGCCATTTGAAAATATTCTCCATAGAGATCCCATTGAAAATAAAAAGCTTAATCATTCAAAAAGTTTAAAGGTTAGAAATATGAAAAGTCATAGCACCCCTCTGGTGAAAGAGCTGAACATTTTAATAGTTGAACGGTTTCTGTAGCTTAAAAAATGAAGGACAAGAAGCGTTGCGACGGAAGAAATAGAAGTTGAATAAAGATTCGAAGAACAATTGTTGGAATGCTTAACAGCATTCCAACAAGTGTCATTGAGGAAATAAATACAAATGTCTATAATGAAATAAAATCTCAATTATTTTGAAAATGTATGAGAAAATAACGTATCACAATCATTTCTACAAATAATTTCTCAAATAAAATTTCATTACTATTTTTCACAGTTTATTCACACGATTAGTGTAGATTCATAATATATGTATTTATTTAATATTAAACACTTATCACAATCGTGGTTGATTCATCTTCTGAAGTTCACTGATCAGCTTATTGTCTCAGCACAACTAGTAGTCTGTGTATCACTGCACTAACACTAATGAGATACTGACTGCTCTGTATATCTGCATATAAAGTAAGGTAACAGTAAAGCAGATCTCCAGTCACCACTTAGGTCTTAAATGCCACTGATCAGGATGAGTGGTCTCTGACTGTCTATCACTCTGCTCATGAGACAGGAGCAAGACACTCTCTGTCCCAATAAAAGACCCGGGACATTCAGAGATCATTGCCTCTGTTGTTGCTGTTACCTGTTGTTTCTGGATGCCATCTCCTCACAGAGCTTCTTGATGTCTTTGCGACATTTCTCGATCTCCACCACCTTCATCCCCTCCACTGTAGACAGAGAGAGGCATTTATTAAACCCCACTAGTCCTATTAAAGTCAACATGTTTCAAACCATTACCTCTTGATACCATTTGTATCTGCAAACATATTAAGTTGGCCAAAGCCTCTACGGGTCATTGAACTCAAATAACCAAATATTATTGTATTTGTTGAATTTACCTCTTTCAGTGACTGAGGGGTTGGAGCAACATGGTCAGCTCTCTACTGGGGCTTACACTGGCCTACAACTCATTCATTATTTCATTCATTTTTTGTTTGTTTTTGGCATTCAATGTTCACTCGTTTTCTGTCAATCAAGCAAAAAAGCAACAGCTACACTTTTCCTCCAAGCGGTAACACTTTGAGCTTCACAGCAGCGCCTCAGAAACCTGTGGGTGACCTCACAGAGACTTTTATACAGACTTTGTTTTCCTTTCATCTCTGCAGACCCTCCCATGCATAGGATTAACAAATAAAAAGCAGGTCCTTAATAGTTCTTTGATGTCTGAATTCAGCGTTTTTCTATCGTCTATCATAGCGTCATCCCCTCGTCTGCTCCTTTCCCGTTTGCCTGCAAGACCTCGTTGATCCATTGGTCAGTATAATATCGCCACCAAGCCCTGTGGATATTATACCCACGTCCATGCTTAACAAGGTGTTGGGTCTATTGGTCCATGCATGGTCTCCAATATAAATAACTCACTGAGATCTGGTTGTGCCCCATCATATCCATCCCTTCCCAAAAACTATAGCCTTATATCTAAGCTGCCTTTAATCTACAACATGTTTGAGAATGTTTAATGCTGATTTCACACATTTTAAATAAATGTATATCTGTTTTACATCAAAAGCACTCCACTTACAGCTATTCTTAGTCTCCAATGACATCTTCTGATGTGGGTGTATACTCTGTGATGTTGCTAGTGGATCTTAGCACAGCATGTATTACTTGGAATCACACCAGTGTGACTGAAAGGCTTAGGCAGTGGGTGGGTGTCTCTGGGAGAGCCCTGGCCTGGTTCTCCTCCTATGTCTCGAGTTGGAGTTTTTTCCTGTGGTGTGCCCCAGGGTTCTGTCTTGGGTCCTACATTATTTGCTTCGTATATGTTTCCCTTCGGTCATATTATTAGCAAATTTAAAGTTATCTCATGTCACTGTTACGCTGATGATATCCAGCTATATGTCTCTTTTAAGCCTGAGGAGACTGACAAACTGACCGTTTGTACAACTGTCTGACTGCCATTAAGGCAAGGCAAGGCAAGTTTATTTGTATAGCACATTTCAACAACAAGGTAATTCAAAGTGCTTCACATAAAACCATTAAAAGCATCAAAACATAAGTCAAAAGAAAAGGAGATTTAAAAACAATTAAGAACATTCATTAAAACACAGTGTAAGACAGTTTCATAGGAAAATGCAGAAATGCAGGAAATTGATTACCAGTATGGAAGACATTTAAAACATGACTCTCCGTGTTTCTGCCGCATTAATTCAATTTTTGCCACCCATGTTCTTCTGGTGTGGAACGCTATCTTAGTACAATGCAATCGTCACTGCAAAGTTGAGGTTCTTTATGCCTTAGGAAAACTTCACAAAACCTTTGACGTTTCTTTTATCCTTAGGTCAAAAACACTTAGAAAAACCTGGATGACGTTTCTTTTATCCTTAGGTCAAAAACACTTAGAAAAACCTGTATGACGTTTCTTTTATTCTTAGGTCAAAAACACTTAGAAAAACCTGTATGACGTTTCTTTTATCCTTAGGTCAAAAACACTTAGAAAAACCTGTATGACGTTTCTTTTATTCTTAGGTCAAAAACACTTAGAAAAACCTGTTTGAAATTCACGTATTACGTTATTACCGACGAATGTTATTCTATCAAGTGCATGTAGAATTCACGTATAAAGGTAAATAACAACAAATCTTATTTCAACTTATTTGAGTAGAGACACGATCAATGTTACGATCTCAAAAGGCTCCATTATTTTGAGTTAAAATCGTGATCGTAAAATGTCACTTCATTCTCCTCATAAAACCACATGAAATAATACGTCAGAAACCTACAGATGTCAGAAAAACAGTTGTAAAGTGCTCAAGAGACACAGAATCAAAACAAGGTATTTATACCGGCCGGCACATAAAACCATTAAAATCATCAAAACATAAGACAAAAGAAAAGGAGATTTAAAAACAATTAAGAACATTCATTAAAACACAGTGTAAGACAGTTTCATAGTAAAATGCAGAAATGCAGGAAATTGATTAATATATTAATTGAATGTGGTTCAATTAAAGGCAGCAGCAAACAGAAAAGTCTTCAATCTTGATTTAAAGGAGCTGAGGGTCTCAGCAGACCTGCAGCTTTCTGGGACTTTGTTCCAAATATGTGGAGCAGAAAAACTGAACGCTGCTTCTCCATGTTTAGTTCTGACTCTGGGAACAGAAAGTAGACCGGTCCCAGACGACCTGAGGGGTCGGGATGGTTCATAAGGTAGCAGCAGATCAGAGATGTATTTTGGCCCTAAACCATTCAGTGCTTTGTAAACCAACAGCAGGATTTTAAAGTCAATTCTTTGTTGGACAGGAAGCCAGTGCAAAGACATCAGAACTAGGGTGATGTGATCCACCCTCCTGGTCTTAGTGAGGACTCGAGCTGCAGCGTTCTGACAGACTTTTTACAGAGACCTGTAAACACACCGTTACAGTAGTCCAGTCTGCTGAAGATAAATGCGTGGATTTTCAATCGTTCGTCCTTGGTACCAAAAACAATTACTTCTGTTTTATCTTTCCTATTTCCTATCATTCCAATTAAATAATTGAAGAAAATTCTGGCACATCCAGTTGTTGATTTGTTCAATGCAGTTACCCAGCCCTTGTATGGGATTATAGTCCCCTGGTGACTATAATCACCAGGGGACTATATGGTGACATGATTAAGGACTGGATGGCTAATAACTCTTTACAGCAAAACACATAAAAAGACTGAGGTCCTTGTTGGGTAATGCTCTTGCTGTTGAAATTCGATCTCTGTTGAAGCCTGTAGAAAGCAGTTGAAGACTCACTTATTTAAAAAGGTCTTTGTGTTGACTGCTGCAACAGCATCCTGTACGGCTCATCCACCAAACTCATCAACAAACTACAATACATCCAGACCTCTGCTGCCCCTCCCTCTGGAACTCCCTCCCCCAGTACCTCACACATTCTCCGTCACTCACCACTTTCAAACTCACCGATTTAAATCTGCTTTTAACCTGTAAAGTCAGTCATGTATGTTCTTGTGCTGTTCCTTACTGTTATGTCATCTCTTTGTTTCGATTGTAACTGCTTCTGTTGTTTCTGTTGTTACCATGTAAGGTGCCTTTGAGTACCATTTAAAACGCTATACAAATAAAATGTATTACTATTATTATTACTATATTACCTGTCATTTTGTGTATTTCTCTACTAAGAACAGTTTTTTACTGTTTTATGATCCTTTTTGTGCAGAAATCTAACTTTGGGTGATGAACTTCTTGGCGGCCGACATACCAGCCAGAAATATTCTATGTAGCAACTGTAATCCGTCATTTAAGATGAAAGGTTGGATCCTCAAGGTTCATCTTCCAAAAGGAATGTATTTTTGGGCAGTCCCATATAAGTGTATGAAAGTATGTGAGGCCCAGACTGTACATTCGCTAATCAGAGAAAAGATCAAACTACACCATCTTGTCATTACAGTAGGCTACTACTGTACTTATGTAATGACATATTACATAATGATAATGATAATGCTGTCAGTCACTTGTGGCTTTGCTGGAAAATGGCAGGCGCCCCAAAACCTACTGGATGGTATGGACTGGAGCATTCGTTCTGCAGGCTGGATGTTTCAGCCTATCACAGCCCAAGCAGATATATGATGACGACTTTATGCAGTAACCATACTGAGTGCCCCATGAAGTTCATTCAAATAAGTTGAGACTGAGAGGAAGCAGCAGGGGGCGGGAGAGAGATGGGTTAGTGGTGTAAGAGGTGTGTACTGAGCCTGCAGTAGTCTGTATGAACAGGACTCAGCCTGGGGCGAGTCAACTGTATGTTCACGCAAGTGCCTCGTGCAGTTGTCCAATCGGGCAAGTGAAAGATAAATGTGGGGCCGATATTCAGTAGAATCAGTTTTTGTGCTCCTGTATATATAGTGAGTAGCTTTGTGAGGCTTCTTGTTCATGCCTGCTCTGCCTTGTTTTGAACTGAGCCTCAGTACAACTTTCTCTGGTCCGTTCTCTGCACTTGAGTCGTACTCTGATCATCACAAGGACGAGTGAGTTTGGCTATCGGGCAAGTTAAACATCTCAGCGACTTGCCCGAATGTTGAGCCGTGATAATGTGCAGCGATATAATACTAACGGTTGTCTGCCATCTGATTGTATCACAGCTGCTGTCAGAGCTCTGTGGACTCTCACACATCTTCATCTGACTCCGTGTCCTTCATCAATCCACCTCTTTGTGCTGAATCAGAAGAGGTTGCCTCCGACAACACTCAGCTGCTATTAGAATAGGTGACCATGGCGACCAAAGTCATGAGAGGATGGGCGCCACACTGTTGCCATAGCAACTAGGTATCCAGGCGATCGTCACACTGGTGTGAAGTGTTTGTGCGTCAGATCTGAAGCTGCTGCTACAGCATCATCAGGCAGAGCGTCAGATGTGAAGCTGCTGCTACAGCGTCATCAGGCAGAGCGGCTGATCTGAAGCTGCTGCTACAGCGTCATCAGACAGAGCGGCTGATCTGAAGCTGCTGCTACAGCATCATCAGGCAGAGCGGCTGATCTGAAGCTGCTGCTACAGCATCATCAGGCAGAGCGTCAGATGTTAAGCTGCTGCTACAGCATCATCAGGCAGAGCGGCTGATCTGAAGCTGCTACTACAGCTTCATCAGGCAGAGCGTCAGATGTGAAGCTGCTGCTACAGCATCATCAGGCAGAGCGTCAGATGTGAAGCTGCTGCTACAGCATCATCAGGCAGAGCGTCAGATGTGAAGCTGCTGCTATAGCATCATCAGGCAGAGCGGCTGCTGGAAGAAATCATCTTCAAGACTGAAGATCATTTTGTCAAGTGGACTCATGAAACAAGATCACAGTTCAATGGCCACACACAGGAAGTCATATCTGTTATTTTATATGAGAAAGCTGATCATAATCTGTCTTCTGTTGTTCAAATTCACTTCTGTTAACTGTTTAATACAAATTCAGTTCAAACGTACAAATCAAACAGCATTCAGTTTAAGACCACAGCTGCTGGTCACTTCAACATCACATCGCTTCAGAAGAAGAGGAGAGGAGGGAACATCACCATGGTGACCAGAGTAAACTCAGGCTAGGTTGTCATGGTGACTGAAGGGGGGGCTGTTATGAAATTGTAGCTGCATCACAAAACACATTTAGCTCAGAGTGAGAGACAGAAGGCTGCAGCTACTGTAAACGTAGTCTTGTGTTTGTGCATTCATGGGAGATGATGTCTGGGGGGGGGGGGGGGGGGGGGCATAATGCGTTACACAGAAGCACCAACAAGCAGGTGTGTAGACCTACACACACTGTAACACAGTGTGTCACGTTACATCACAATCCACAACATTGTGATGTGATGTTGGCGGTGGCGACTGTGGCTAAGCGGAGAGCAGGGCCGTCCTTCAATCAGAGGATCGGCGGTTCGATCCCCGGCTCTGGCCGCAAGACACTTAACCCCAACAATGTCCCCCGTAGTTGTGCCTACGGTATAGAAATGTGATAGAATCTGAATTGCAAGTCGCTTTGGATAAAGGCGTCTGCTGAATGACTGTAATGTTAATGTAGGTGTTCATTGTGTTCATTATGAGTTAAAAGGTGAATACACCATGGTTATCTGACTCGACACTTTATCCTCTATTAGTAACTAGATCCATCCGAAGGTCCTCTCAGTGTTTGACATCTCTTAACAATGTAGTTTAGATTTGCTAAGAATGAAGTGATTTGAGCTTCTATGAGCTTCTTCTCTGTCGTCAGTGTTCTCCAGCCTAGTCTGAGCATAATTACACTGCATCATTTTGAAAAATGCAAAAAAAGTGGGCAAGGGGCAAAGAGATGAAACCACGCCCACTTCTGCATGACAAGAGCTTGAACGCAGTGTCGACAAATGACAGCCACAGTAGTTTGTCAAATGAAACTAGCGATATGGCAAGGGGCACTGAATGTGATGAACTTACAGTATGTCATACAGGGTTAGGGGTTGAGAATAATGAGACACCACACTGCCTCTTCGACACACAGTGTAGGAAAGCTGCTCACATTGATTCAGCAGAGGTTGTAATGTGTTGGTAGCTTGATGTCCACAGAGAGGACAGAACAGACAGCGTGGTGCTGTGAAGGGGGGAGGGGTCCGATTACAGTGCGTTAGCATTCCTTCACTTCATGAAGCAGATCGGTCCAGAACAGTCGACTCTATCTCAGAATCAGTCTTCAACATCAGGGCTCATTTAAACTGTATTTAAACTCTCAGACATGTCAACCATGCAATGCCAATGTTATGAATTTGGTAAAAAATGTTGATATTAACACCAGCGTTGATGTTTTTCATCAAATCACAGTGATGTCATTTAGTCTAAAGCTTAGTTCCTCTTTAAGCTTCTTAAACTCTACACAACATACATGCAGGTCGAGCCTCTTCCTCACAACATCACTGAACTTCATCATTTGATGGTGTTGTGTAGTAACATTGTAATCCTTGCAGCCTAAAATGCTGGGTTGGGTATTGGTGAGTATGCAGGTCTATGCACCAATCAGATGTCTCGTTATCTTACAATGAATCAGCTCATTGATGCTACACAGGAACAACCACAGCATGTATCACTCACTACCTGATCTGTGCATCACCACTGAGCATGTGCAAACTAGAGTTATGGGATAATATCCTGAATCACAATTATTTTGGCAGGAGAACCGTGTCTAGTGCAAACATGGAATAATTACACAAATCCGAGCGTCGCTGCTGATCTCTGCCCGGCTTGTGTTGCGATGTACAACTCACTCATATTCCACTTGACCTTTAATCACAGCCTTACAGGAAGGATGATGTAATGATTGCAGAACCGTGACTGATTAAATGTTCCTGTGGGTAATCACTACAGCAGCTGCCCTGTTGAGAACACGGCGATCTATATTATCAAGAAGCAGCGTAGCAAGCCGGCTATCACAGCACCTTTATTGATCATATTTCATAGCTGGCTTTGATCTTCAGAGAAGTGACACATTGAGTGCCAAGATGCAGAAAGCAGGCACACTGGTGCAGCATGGTGAGCAGTTCATGGAATGTGATAATGGAGAGCTGAGGAGGAAAGGGCATGGTGCATGAGCCCAGGGTGTGAGTGTGAAGATGACATGTTCTCAACAGGTCACAATGAGGTCCGTGTTCAGTAGATGCTAAGAACAGCATGAGGTCAACAGCCTCTGGAGGGATGGCAGAGCACATAGCCCGTGCTGTGACTTATCTAACAACTACACCTCTGCTGCTGCTGTAAAGACAAAAGCAACCTATTGAACCTCCTCCTGGAAGCTGGGCGTCCTGACTGACGGTCAGTTTTTACCGTGTGTTGTGTGTGTGACTGTTTACCGTTAGTGCCACTGAGTTAATGAGTGAAAAGACTCAGCTAAGCAAGTCTCCAATGAGATCTGCATCTTCCTGCACTGCCTGTGCTCGTGCATTGACCTGCATCCAGAGCACTGGTGTCTGAAACACGGACAGACAGAAGCAGCTCTCTCGCCCATGTCCTCCGTCTCTCTCTGCACTTTAAACTGTCAGATAAAAGGAGGAATATGCATTTGATTTTCTGTGTGATATGAGGACAGTACAACCTACCTATTCTTCTTAACCCCCTCATACCCAGGTATCACATGACCAGTGTGGTGAATGGACTGTACTTGTATAGTCTCTTCTAGTCTACCAACTTCAACACTCCATGTCATCATTCACCCATTCACAGCCATTCACACACTGATGACAGGACTACCATGCAAGGTGCCCCTGCCCACCAGGACTCTCTAACGTACACACAGCGCAGGAACAGCCTGCCCAGTGCCTTGCCCAAGGACACATGGAGATGGACTAGAGGAGCCGGGGATCGAACCACCGATCCTCTGATTGAAGGACTCCACCACTGAGTCACAGTCGCCCATATACAGACATAAACCAACAGCATCCAGACTCAAAGGAATAAGGTCATTATGCAAATGAGCTCCGTCATCAATGATGATATCCACAGAAACAGTTTTCACGGGAACGTGTGCTTAGATGATTTATTATTATTTTGATTATTATTATGATTATGAGTTTCCTGTTGGTCAGTATATTTGTGACTGAGCAGAGTCACTGAATCACCTCGTTATTACATCACAGGACTCTTGATTGACTGAACATCAGGAAGTCAGGAAATGCATATTGATGATGAATCAAACGCGTCCATTAATCTCCATTAATAAACACCCCTACTGAGATCAGAAGTCTTGAGTAGTTGATACAAAACAGACTGTATTAATTTCCTCTGGTAATATTTCTGATGTTTGTAAGCATATAAATATGAATATCTGAATATGTATATTTGACAGTGAGGCGGTGGGAACAGACTTACGCTCTACTCTCTTCTCCAACATGGCGAGACGGTTTGTGACCTCCGTCTTCATCTCGTTGATCTTGAAGGCCCTGCGGACAGACAGTGAAAAGAGAGTCTCCGTCACACACTCACTCCTCTGCTGCATATTCAACAGTTGGTGCATATTCAACAGTTGGTGCATATTCAACAGTTGGTGCATATTCAACAGCTGGTGCATATTCAACAGCTGGTGCATATTCAACAGTTGGTGCATATTCAACAGTTGGTGCATATTCAACAGTTCCATGTGTGAGGTCATGAAATATAAGTTAAAAACATTTGTAGGTTCTAGGATCTCAAACTGAATTCTTATTTTTATTGTTAAACAATAAGAAATTAGAATCACAGCGAATCAGTTGATTAGTCAAAAGTGGAAATAATGTTTTCAGCGTTACAAACAATTCTCATAAGTTTTTGTAATTACTCTAATAGTGCCGTCACAGTAGCTGTGACTACTGAGAAATGATTCCATCAGACTTCAGATCATATCTGCCAATCCATCCTCCACAACACGGCAGACTAATCTGTGGCTGCACTGTATGTGACACACAACGAGCAACAACGATGGTCTAATGTCCAGCTGCACTGCTCCCTTTGAACCTGTGTGAGTATGTCTCGCATACAGACTTGATACGAGAGCTGAAGAAGAGAAGCAGCTCTAATCCTGAGCGTCGAAGGTTCGTGAGAAGAGCAAACAAGCTGCACACACCACAGACAGCAACACCACAACACACAGTGTAAGATGCACACGCTGCAGCTGAAAGCCTGGCCGCTCTTCAGGTGATGGAACTTGAGGCAGTGCTGCTAACTCTTGGGATTATGAAATAGTTTTAAAAGCAGTTGCATGAATCAAAAGGTATTTCACATCATGTGTTGGAGGTGCAAGGTTCTGTCCTGACACCAAACAGTATTGACAGTATAGAAAAAACTCACAAGAATTAGCAACCTGATGAAAAGAAAAGGAAGAAACACGAAAGAGAGTAACAGAAGCTAAATACATGAGTGTGAGTTAATGAGAGGACAGTGAAGCGCCACCGCTGCTTACCTTGAAAACTGCTCTGCTACTTGCGTCAGTACATTCTGAAAGAGTTCCTCTTTATCTGAGGAGAGAGCAAGCGTGGACACACACACACACACACACACACACACACACACACACACACACACACACTGTCAACAGACTGTTGGTCCACACCAGTGACAGGCTGTCTGAGGGGCGGGGCCAAGCACATTCAATAAACACTGCACCAGCACGCAGGAGGTGTTCTAGCCTGTAGGGCAGCCTGCATGAACCACATCTGGGTTTCTCCACTGGTAGAGCTCCCATCAGGGCCCGTCGTCACGTCTTAGCTAAGTTTATATTGAACATGATGGCACCAAGTGGGGCGTACGCCTCCCCTGCCTCCTCTATAGACCACTGATGGCACACACACACACACACACACACACACACACACACACACACACACACACACACACACACACACACACACACACACACACACACACACACACACACACACACACGGGAGTCTGGGGTAAACAGATGGATCCACTGAGGTAGAATATGTCAATCAAAATACAATAGAAACGAGTGGAGCTGTGCATCAACAGTGCTGTGAAGCACACTGGCTCACAGATACATGAGCACATGCAGAGGTTATGTAAGTCAGTGGGAGAGCGTCAGGTGACCAAAGCAACAGATGGCAGAGTCACACGAGTGGGAAGAGAAAAGATAAATCAAAGTTTCCCTCTGCTCTCACCCTGGCTGATCAACAGAGCGAGTGCAGTGGATAAGAGCCGGCTGACTTCTGATTCCTCTTCCCACACAGTGACACGCTGGACTCACTATCACAGCCCTGCCATTGGCCAACAGCTCCACTGCCGTGCACAAAGTTCAACACCATGGACCAATAAACTAACAGCTACAAGACATTGTAAAAGCAGAAGACATTGTCGGTCAGTAGTAGTTTGTACATTGTGTCACTCACATTCCATGTTGTGTGAGAGGGTCACAGGTCACTGCACAGTCGTCTCTGTGATTAATTAAGCCAGTGACGCTGGATTGTCTCTCAGACAACACACAGAACATGATGTTTGCTGAGTATCACTGGTAACAAAGAGGATGTTTCATCTTCAGATGAGGTGTATTTGGTATGAAGCCTACATGTCAAATCATCCACATCCCAGCGTTTCCAAGTCGTGTTATCGTTGGAGCCGCTCAACCAACCTATGGCCTTCTATGATCCTCAGAGCTTATTACCAGCAGCCAGGACAAACAGCAGTCTGCTTTCCACGGTCACTTCAGAGTGACGTCTTTGCTAACTGCAAAGAGCTTCAGGTCATACTCGTTGGTGGCTGGGGGAAGAGCTATCCTCTTTCTGTTCGGGTTGCTCAATGGTTGACGCAGTTCATTTATGTCATAAATGGAGCCTTCAGTTCCATGGAGATTGTAAAGAGGGAAACAATCAAAACGCAAATGGTGTCACTCTTCCACAGTCATTATATTGTGCACTCAACAGATGTTCAGATGTTCAGATGTTCAGTGTAAGCTGTGAGGCTGCAGGATGTTACATGTGGAACTGACATCAACAAACACTAGTGTGATGTTCAGCACCAGCTGCATCATGAGTGCCTCTGTGGTGTCTGTGTGCAGCTGGTGTGGGTCGAACATCTTTCCATAAGTTTCATCATCACAGGGTTCAAGGCATCATTATATCCTTCAGGATAGGGCTGATGACTGCTGTGTTCCACATGTAACACTGTTACAGTGCTTGTGTATAATCAGAACAATTACACTTCATTGTTTTACAGTTGTGTTTGGGGAGTTCTTCCTGCTCTGATGTGAGGGTCAAAGGTCAGAGGATGTCGCATGTGTACAGATTGTAAAACACTCGGAGGAAAGTTTCTGATTTTGGGCGAAACAAAATCAATTGAATTGAACTTCTCATGTATATAATTTCTACACACTCCACTCAAACTGTATGTCATCTTTTGACTCTCTCTGAGTGAATATGTGTGCGTGTGTGTGCGTGCGTGCGCGCGCGTGTGTGTGCGTGCGTGTGTGCATGTGTGAGCATGTATGTGTGAGCATGTATGTGTGTGCGTGCGCGTGCGTGTGTGTGCGTGTGTGTGTGTGTGTGTGCGTGCGTGTGTGCATGTGTGTGTGTGTGTGTGTGGTCCCTGGAACTCACCAGCTAGCTGTCCTCCAGTCATTGGCACCACTCGATACGGTGACCTTCAACACAACCGGACACACGGGTTAGTTCAGAGCAGAGAGTGAAGCTTGTGTCCTCTCAGCCGACACGCTGTACTCTTCCTCCCACTTACTCATTCAACACAGACACACACAAACACACATTCCACACACTTCCACTGTTTACGAGGAAGATTACCAACACTCAAATAAAGGCTTTCAGATGTCACACGCATACACACGGACACACACCCACGCACACACACACTCCTCCCTTATCAGTGTGTGCTTGTGTGTGTGACAGTGAATGTGTGTGTGTGTGTGTGTGTGTGACAGTGAACGTGTGTGTCAATAACTTTGGGAACGGAGTGAATCAAGTGTTTTGTCTAATGAGACCAGATCATCATCAAAGGTTCTATTCAGGCTCCATGGACAGCTTCTAGGCTGCATGTGTGTTCAGTAACTGGCAGTAATTCGGTCGGTCCACATTGTTCTTTCTTGTCACAGTGGAAGCTTTGGATGGCTGTAGATGGCTGGAGCATCTCGGAAGGTCATTGGCACCACCACTAAATGACCAAACAGTAACTTGGGAAAATTCCACTCCAAAAATGAAACTGGATATGTCATCTTTGTTTGTATGGTCTTCAGTTACTGAGTTAAAGCTCTAATCTAACCTAATCTCAATACATAATGACTAAAAGTGACTTGTTGTTGTCTGAAAAGCATGATCATGTCATGTGCTGTTGATGGAGATGATTGCCTCGAGGTGATTCATGATTTCTTGGGGAGGCTGTGGCTCAGGAGGTGGAGCAGGTTGTCCACTAGTTGGAAGATCCGTGGTCCGATCCCCGGCTCCAGACCATCAGCAAGAAGATGGTCTATTTCTATATAGTTATTCTTCATGCTTGTCATCAGTGCAACTGGGTCTGACTCTATGTCAAATCAGACGAAATCATGCAGGTTCACCATAAACTCCTTCAGCTCAACTCCAGTGGGGCATCCGACAGCGACCAGCCCGCCACAGGCAGAACCACATCCGGCTTCCATCCATCCGGGCTGATGACCAAACATGTTCCCAGCTACAACTTTGAGGAGGTAATACTCAACATTCAGCTCCTTCTGTACTGCAGCAACAACACCTCTATTGCTGTTGAAAAGAAGGCAGATCTGACTATATGGAAGTTTCTTCCAGGCCCTCGCTAGCAAAGTTGTTACCTATCTATTCTTTTTGCCTGATAAGATAAGATAAGATAAGATAAGATAAGATAATCCTTTATTAGTCCCTCAGTGGGGAAATTACAGGATTACAGCAGCATTGCTCACACATAAATAAAATAAAGATAAAATCAAGTAATATAAATGAACTAAACAGTAAACAGTAATAAAATAATATGACAGTAAAGAAGAATATTAAATATACCAGTATATACAGACGGAGTAAAATGTAAGATAAATACTTAAACGTATTGGACGGGATATTGCACGGGATTGCACGGATTAGATATTGCACCAGGTGAATGAATTAAAGTGTTCAGAAGTGTTCAAAGTGTTCGTGTTCAAATCAAATGTTCGTGTTCAAAGTGTTAGTGGTCTACCGAGAGCAGTTTGTTGTGCAGCCTGACAGCAGCGGGGAGAAAGGACTTGCGGTACCTCTCCCTCAGACACCGGGGATGAATCAGCCGGTGACTGAAGGAGCTGTGCAGAGCTGCCAGAGTGTCCTGCATGGGGTGGGAGGCGTGGCTCATCAGGGATGAGAGCTTCTCCATCATCCTCCTGTCTCCCACCACCTCCACAGTGATAGTGTTGAGCCTGCTAACCTCTAGCCTGCTTACCTGTCAGCTAACAGTCAGTTAGCCTCCAGTCTGCAACCCACTCTCACTCTCAGCCTGCATTTTAGCATTCTAGTCTACAACGAGCTAGCCTCCTGTCATTTCGTAGTAGGAAGCGTGGGTCGATCCCCCAAGCTGCCCACCGACACAGAGCCTCATCTGCCCAGTGCCATGATCTACGGCCAGACGTCGGTCCGTCACCTGCTCCTCTAGTCCTGTCAGCTATCCAGTCGCAACTGCCGACACCAGTTCCTGAGTTGAGGATGCCAGCAGACACCAAGCCTTGTTGCTTGTCGCTGGCCCGGCCGACACCTGTTCCTTGTTCATGACGGAGTCCTGGCCGATACCTGTTCCTCCCGAGCTGTGGCAGTCATCAGTACCTGTGGTGCTGCAGTCTCCTGGTTCCCTGGTTTCACCAGCTGCCATTCCTGGCTTCAAGTCCCTGGTCATGCTTGGGAGGGGTCCCATCTTCATTGCCAGTTTGGTCCCATCCCAGAGGCAGTCCTCCAATAGGGTACCGTCTCCATGGTCGTCTTCCAGTGTGGTAACTCCAGTTGCCAGATCTTAAGTCTCCATGCCGGCCTCCAGAGGGGTTCCGGATTTGTGGCCAGCCGTCAGAGGGGTCAATCTTTTTGGTCTTGCCTCCTGGTCGTCCTCCAGACCTGCTTCACTCATCTCTCCAGCCTCCTGGTCATCCTCCAGACCTGCTTCACTCATCTCTCCAGCCTCCTGGTCGCCCTCCAGACCTGCTTCACTCATCTCTCCAGCCTCCTGGTCGCCCTCCAGACCTGCTTCACTCATCTCTCCAGCCTCCTGGTCGTCCTCCAAACCTGCTTCACTCATCTCTCCAGCCTCCTGGTCGTCCTCCAGACCTGCTTCACTCATCTCTCTAGCCTCCTGGTCATCCTCCAGACCTGCTTCACTCATCTCTCCAGCCTCCTGGTCATCCTCCAGACCTGCTTCACTCATCTCTCCAGCCTCCTGGTCGCCCTCCAGACCTGCTTCACTCATCTCTCCAGCCTCCTGGTCGTCCTCCAAACCTGCTTCACTCATCTCTCCAGCCTCCTGGTCGTCCTCCAGACCTGCTTCACTCATCACTCCAGCCTCCTGGTCGTCCTCCAGACCTGCTTCACTCATCTCTCCAGCCTCCTGGTCGTCCTCCAGACCTGCTTCACTCATCACTCCAGCCTTCTGGTCGTCCTCCAAACCTGCTTCACTCATCTCTCCAGCCTCCTGGTCGCCCTCCAGACCTGCTTCACTCATCTCTCCAGCCTCCTGGTCGTCCTCCAAACCTGCTTCACTCATCTCTCCAGCCTCCTGGTCGTCCTCCAGACCTGCTTCACTCATCACTCCAGCCTCCTGGTCGTCCTCCAGACCTGCTTCACTCATCTCTCCAGCCTCCTGGTCGTCCTCCAGACCTGCTTCACTCATCACTCCAGCCTTCTGGTCGTCCTCCAAACCTGCTTCACTCATCTCTCCAGCCTCCTGGTCGTCCTCCAAACCTGCTTCACTCATCTCTCCAGCCTCCTGGTCGCCCTCCAGACCTGCTTCACTCATCTCTCCAGCCTCCTGGTCGTCCTCCAGACCTGCTTCACTCATCTCTCCAGCCTCCTGGTTGTCCTCCAGACACGGCCCTCTGGATGCCTGCCTGGGGAATTCTGCTCCACCACCGTCCAGCCCTCTAGCTCTCTTTTTCTTGGGCACGTATCCCTGAATCCCAACTTTAGTGCAAGTGTGATGTGATGTTAATTCATTTGCTTTAGAAGTTGAATGAGAGGGCACCTTGGCCTCTCACTACAGTAGAGAATGAAAGCTAACTGCTCTTGTGTCATCATTATACTTCTGCATCATAATTCTTCTGTCTTAACAGAGTTCAGAGAGACTTCTTGGGTTACTTGTTGCAAATTCTATTAAATATTGTTAATTCAATGTAATATAATATATTTCTTACTTCCCAGTGTGGGTCTACACTAGTGCCTCTGCTGCTCTGGAGGTAAATCAGTAGCTCGACCGTGACGAGCTTTACATCTTAAAGTAAAGCCCGTTATAAATGTTTAGTGTGCTTCTTAGTCAAACAACTAAGATATTTATATTGCTGGTTCTCTGCTCAATCTTGTTTTAGACGCTGCTATCAGATCACCTTTGTAAGAAATCGTCTTTGTGAGGAAACATGAGACAAATCTTTTTGAGGTTTGTTGATCGCTGATTTTGAGAAAAACATTTGCATGAGCAGCAATAAAATGGTGGAATAAATTGTCCTGTACATCCTTGATAATTAGTAATGAGAAACACATATAATAATATAATATATATACTTAAAACACAATGTGTAGAATCTAGATCTTCACCATAGGAAGACTACTGTAAGGCCGATCAAATGTTGGCAGTGTTAGTTTACTGAAGAACGTTTACCAGAGAAAGTCAATAGTGGTACATTATGTTGTGAATGATAAAAAGCGTTAAAGATGATGAGGTGTATTTACTGAGCTGTATTTCTAAACTAAACTCAGGGGGGCTTCTAGTGCAAACATAAAGATCACATGTCATGTCAGCTCATTGTAGCGATGTGCTAACAGCTGAGGAGGAAGGACGTTTACAGCCAATCAGCGAATGTGTCTTTCAATCAAACAGCCAGCAGTGAACTGAACAAACGTTCTATCAAATAATCAATTTATCAATTAAGACATCAGCGGGATGCAGACTTTCCAATACCTCTCTGTGTTGTGTGGCATGGTGGGGTCGATGGACACCATGGCTCCAGAAGAATCCAGCAGGGACAGATTAGTGCTCCTACATGAAGACAAAACACATGTTTCAATTCTACTAGAAGCCATGTGTAAGGCTGCATGAATGCATTGTATAGATATTAGGGGTGTAACGATACGCGTATTCGTATTGAACCGTTCGGTACGAGACTCATGGTTCAGTACGCATTTTTTTAAAACTTTTATTTAACCAGGTAGTCCCATTGAGATTAAAAATCTCTTTTGCAAGATGTAAGTAACAATACTACATAACATGAAGGAGCAGTTTTTGTTTTTTATGCTTATGTGTTGTTAAGAAGACACCCCAGAAGATGGGTCAGGTATAGTTCCATCATTGTTCAAAGTCAAAGAATAACTTTATGATGTTAGTTGTAATGAATAAATATATTTTAAAATCAAGTACATTTCTCTGGCATTTATAGTTTTCTACTGTACCGAAACGTACCGAACCTTGGCTCCACTGTATCGTACTGAACCCAACCGTGAGTTTTGTGAACCGTTACACCCCTAATATATATATATATATATATATATATATATATATATATATATATATATATACACAGTATATGTTGGGACCTGACTATATAGCTTCAACATGTGCTGTGGAACAAAGAATCAGGTCTCCCCTTTTGCAGGCAAAGGTTTCATCCTGATTGTGGTTTGATGAGCACCAAACCCCCTCTGAAGGAATTTCACATTAGGGTGTGAATTTCCTCCCCCCCAAAAACTATGGGTTCCTGAAGTCACCTGAATGAACCGCCGCAATCTCATTGGCCGAGGGCCAAGACAGCACCAGGACCCCTGTGGCTCAGCCACTGTTCTACAAAACTACCTGTAGCCCCCACCTCAACGCTTTTTCCCTTCGACCTCCGTCGAGCTAGGGAGCACATCCAACGTTGTTCCTCTTTTTAACCAAAATCCTAGGTTTCACAGTTATATTCGCTGGCCGAATTCATCAAACTGTCTACTTTATCTTTGTTCGCATCCACGAAGCGAACCCGTTTAATACTGCAGAAGTGAAGAAGCAAGCCTTCTTCAGAAAGAGAGAGAGAGAGCTTCCACTCTCCACTCCTCCCCAAGCGCCTCGTCTGCTCCGGCCATGAGGACGCGAAACTCCCTTATCCAGACGACAGCGACTCTCTCTCACCGAGAGAAACACGGCTTCCGCAGCCGTGCTGCACGAGCCCACTGAAGCTCCGAAGAAACCCCCCAGAAGACTCCCCTCCATCAGCACGATCGCATTGTACCGTAAGGCAACATAGAGTCTGGGCAGAGTTAGAGAGAGTTAATTTGTGTTTATTTTGTCTTGTTTACGTGCTTAAAGTACTGTTCATTTTTATAACGAGGTGTATGCTTAATAATCGGTCTCACTCCCCACTTTGCTTCCTGACAGAAGGAGGGAGGGCCCCGATTGGCATTAGTGGTTCCAAACACACATCCACAGGTGAACAAAATGTCCCGTGTAGTCCATGCATGCACCTGCAACGGAGCCCCTCCCCCACACGTCGAGAGGTTAGTCGGCCTCACCGCTATGTCATCTTAAATGACGATGCTAATTCAGACCACTCTGATGATCCAGGCCCTCTCCGCGCGCAGGGTCTGCGTATCGATCAAACTGAGTCTCTTGCGAACGACACAGAACGCTTTGATCCAGAAAATCACGAGTTATGGCATCACAAGAGATTTCACCCTAAAAAGAGAATTAGGTTCAAACTAAATCTTAAGTCCCAAACCCACTCCGACAGAGCAAGTTTAGACCCAGAGACCAAGAGTCTTAGACACCGTGTGACGGAGGCGGTTAAGCGCTTTACCACACTCCAGACACTGGTGGACGACCCGAAGCCACTAAACCTTGCCAGCCGTGGGCCAGTTCCAGACGGACAAGTCGCCGCCACCCAGGAACATAGACAACCGATGCCAATGCCCCTCCCAGAGCCTGCTCCTGACTCTCGTCCACCCAGTCCGCCTGCATGCTTACAACCGCCAAAATCTGCCACCCAAAACCATGTCCCAAACCAGAAGTCTTCCCTTTATTCGCTGAAAAACGCTCAGAACAAAGACGAACGACACTCTGACCTCCCCCTTGCAGTCAACCAGCCTGCAACGGAACAGGGGACACCCTGGGTACCCCAGAACAATTGGCCCCCAATTTCACAACCTTGCGCGGTGAATAATAGTAGTGCAGATTTGACCGCCCAGCAAGCACGAGATCTAGCCCGTCCAACCATTCGACAGCCGAAGTTGAAACCCACGCGAAAAGGGTCCCGACAACTACCGCTGTTCGAATCGGAAGAGCTGCGAGCTCGCCATTATGTACAACCAAACTGTAAAATGAAAAAGGGTTTTTTGGTACACACCTCTAGAGGACAGGAACCGGTCCGTTGGGCCATCCCAGCAGACCCAGGGGGGTGATAGGTAAATCTAGAGTTAGGTAGACCATGACACAACCATCACACTAACCTACCTAACCACCTTTCCATTTTGTTTTGTTTGTTTTCATTTCTCTGCTTTCATTTCGTTTTGGTTTTTCACATACTATGCTACAGTGCAGACGTTATCACAAGATCATGATGTAGCAGTTGAGTGTATTAGGAATAATGCCTTGCTTACCTATGATTTGTGTATATGTTTAATGTAGTTAGTTAGTCATCTGCCCAGATGCCGCCTTAGTGTCTGCCCAGACATCTTGAGCCTCTATGAACTACGAACACTGACTGTTAAACCATCCCTTTCTTCCCAAAACTACATGGACTGTTTAACCTTTTGTGCTCTCAGAACTACATGGACTGTATGACACCACATGGAAGCCCACGTCAGTCCTTGGTTTGCCCTAAAGACCGTGGCCAGCACCTCGCTCTTCAGGCCAAAGGGGGGATGTTGGGACCTGACTATATAGCTTCAACATGTGCTGTGGAACAAAGAAGCAGGTCTCCCCTTTTGCAAGCAAAGGTTTCATCCTGATTGTGGTTTGATGAGCACCAAACCCCCTCTGAAGGAATTTCACATTAGGGTGTGAATTTCCTCCCCCCCAAAAACTATGGGTTCCTGAAGTCACCTGAATGAACCGCCGCAATCTCATTGGCCGAGGGCCAAGACAGCACCAGGACCCCTGTGGCTCAGCCACTGTTCTACAAAACTACCTGTAGCCCCCACCTCAACGCTTTTTCCCTTCGACCTCCGTCGAGCTAGGGAGCACATCCAACGTTGTTCCTCTTTTTAACCAAAATCCTAGGTTTCACAGTTATATTCGCTGGCCGAATTCATCAAACTGTCTACTTTATCTTTGTTCGCATCCACGAAGCGAACCCGTTTAATCCTGCAGAAGTGAAGAAGCAAGCCTTCTTCAGAAAGAGAGAGAGAGAGCTTCCACTCGCCACTCCTCCCCAAGCGCCTCGTCTGCTCCGGCCATGAGGACGCGAAACTCCCTTATCCAGACGACAGCGACTCTCTCTCACCGAGAGAAACACGGCTTCCGCAGCCGTGCTGCACAAGCCCACTGAAGCTCCGAAGAAACCCCCCAGAAGACTCCCCTCCATCAGCACGATCGCATCGTACCGTAAGGCAACATAGAGTCTGGGCAGAGTTAGAGAGTTCATTTGTGTTTATTTTGTCTTGTTTACGTGCTTAAAGTACTGTTCATTTTTATAACGAGGTGTATGCTTAATAATCGCCAACACTAACGATCGCTGAGATCGTAGGGGTTGTGTAGAAGTATTCCATGCTACTGTGATCTGTGTTGAGCGAGCCGCCTAGTGAGTTTGAAGCTGCTTCTTATCAGTTCAGGAGGTCAGAACCGCCGACTGAGACAAAGAGTCGCTGTTCTCTCCCCTGGCTGAGAGAGCAATCTTCCGTACTCCCGCGCGGCGCAGAGGATCGTAATCGCTTGTTTTATTTCATTTTGTTTGAGTTCCGTTCCCTTCTCTTTTACTAACCCACACACACATATAGCTTTGCGCTAATCGAGCTACGTGCTGAACAGCTACCAGCACATGTAGACACCGGGTCTCCTGTTGGCTCTCCGCCATTTTGGGTCCCACACATAAGAGACGTCACCACGTCCCAGCTACGTCACACGTCACTGAGCTGTTCCCTCGCTCCCCCCCCCCCCCTTTGCTCACACACACACACACACACACACACACACAGACACACAGACAGACAGACAGACAGACAGACAGACAGACAGACAGACACACACACCTCTTTTCAATAGTCTGTTGATTTTAGATAGCGTGCTCATGAATGTATAGTTGTTAGTTTAGATATTAGTTGACGAGATCATTAGTATTAGAACTTAATAAACTCCGTTATATTTTAAAGAGCAGCTGTCTGTGATTACTTTGTGCATGCGTATTGTGATAATAACTGTATATGTGGTCTGTGCTCAAACTTAAAAACCTTCACTTACACTCTGAATGTGTAATAGTACTCAGACTATTGACATTATGAGTGAACACTAATTATGAGATTTAGTTTTATCGTTTGGTTATTGGTCCCTGTTCGCAGGGTGGTGCCCCGTTATTATTAATAATCATTAATAATTGTTACTTACATCAATAATTCTATTGATGTCAAGAATTTAGTTTCTTCGATGCTGATAACCCAAACACGCTCCTTTACGTTCCCAACAAAGATAATTGACAATGTCCAAATGTATGCAAACTTGAGCTTCACATGTGCAGCAGGAGCCATGCTGAGGTGTCAGCAGTCTCCAATGACCAGACATCTGATCCTGTTCTTGAGTTACAGGGATGACATGTGACATGTGTATGATAATGGGTCTTAAGTCAGAGGTCTTGGATCAAAACAAAAATACAATTTAAAAAGTCGTCAAAATTATATAATGTATAGCCTAATATTGAATGTGTAATCAAATGATATATGATAACAGATATATATTTCATTGAACCATTTTTATCATCATGCATTCATAAAGCTATAACAATATAACATAATATGGTGTTTCCAGGTGTGGAAAGAACCCTTGCTGCTTGTTACAGTGATGAAGGATTATCTGTCTCCAAACAACACAGCAGGAGAATCCGGGTGTAACTGCAGTTATGACTCAGGTTATGACCCGCTCGTAATAGGAACTAAATCAACATTTAAATGCACGTCTATTTATTCTGTGTAAAACGGGCATCTCTGCACAGTCACAGGTAGAGATCAGGCTGCACTAGTTAGTATTTGCTCTGTATTCATTCTGCAGCATTAATATCCTCTTCGCTCCTGTTTCACCGTGAGCAGGGCCCAGTGAACACGAAGCAGCAGAGACCAGTCAGACCATTGGTACCAGCGACGAACAGTACTGAACAGTATTACACTTAAAGAATTAGATTCCAATGGTGGCTGCGTACCATTGTTTCTGTGTGATTCCAACATTTCCAATAACTCCAAAGCCTTGTCAAAAGTTATTGAAAAAAGTTAGACATAATCATTTCCAATTGATCCAAGGAGAGATCCTGCCTTAGTCCATGTTTGTTGGCGTTCAACCTTTCAAAACATTGTTCAGGCTTTACTCTCCTCCTGCTGCACACACACACAAGCAGCTGAGGAATTATATTCACAAAGGAAAGTTCATTTGATTCATTGACAAATTGAATCTGGATTGTTGGAGTATTACATGTACAGTACAATAATTAGAAAAATAACGCTGCATTGGAATACGGATCTAGACTCATAGATCCGTAGCCTGACCCACGGTTGAACTTCCAGGTCAGCGCGGTTCAGAGTCAAGCGTACGCATGTGCAGTCGCAGGATGTGCACACACACAAACGTGCACACACACTCCTGTGTGTGTCAGGAGTCACATGTATGCACTGAGTTGTACTAATGACATACAGACGCACACATGTGGGACTTTCAGATATAACCACACACACACACGAGTATCCATAGAGTGTGTGTGTGTGTGTGTGTGTGTGTGTGTGTGTGTGTGTGTGTGTTTTACCTTGGCACACCCAGGGCTGTACAGAGCAGATCCTTAATGTCACACGGGCTGCATAATCTACTGAACACCACCTGAGGAGAACAACACGCACGCACGCACGCACACACACACACACACACACACACACGATAAGGAACAATTTAAAATCCATGACCCAACAACTGAACATATTCAATCTGGATATGAACCTCTTCACAGCATGATGGCAACCTTTGTAAAGCAGGGAAAGTAAAAACATCACATCTTTGATCCTTACTGCACATCAGATATAAGTCAGCTCAGGTTTATTACTTTTAATAACCAGCTTCAAATGAGCTGTTTAGCTTATTGAAAATAAGACTGCATTCTAACCTGCTCCCATTAGCATAGAAACAAGCTAAACATTAGCATGTTGCTAGCTAATGTTAGCATTGGGCTCAAAGCCCAGCTGAGGCTGATGAAGTGAGGATGAAGCTGAGGCTTCAGACACACTGCATTCTTACAGTCTGAAGCCTCGTATGAACAGGATTACTTCTCCACAGCACATTTAACATGACATGCACTCAACGCAGCATCCACACTGTGGACAGTTCCACGGTCGGTGCTGCTGTTCAGGCCTGTTCATCCCATGACAGCGCTCAGGCTGCGCCCCCCTCCTTCACTCAGTAGTTATTATTCTACGAGCAGTACATAGGGTACGTAGGGTAAGGTACAGTAGGGTATAGTAGGGTAAGGTACAGTAGGGTAGGGTACAGTAGGGTACAGTATGGTAGGGTAGGGTACAGTAGGGTATAGTAGGGTAAGGTACAGTAGGGTAGGGTAAGGTACAGTAGGGTAGGGTACAGTACAGTAGGGTACAGTAGGGTAGGGTACAGTAGGGTACAGTATGGTAGGGTACAGTAGGGTAGGGTAAGGTACAGTAGGGTACAGTAGGGTAGGGTACAGTAGGGTACAGTAGGGTAGGGTAGGGTACAGTAGGGTAGGGTAAGGTACAGTAGGGTAGGGTAGGGTACAGTGGGTGTAGTAGGGTAGGGTAAGGTACAGTAGGGTAGGGTACAGTAGAGTACAGTACTCTTTACAGCTGTGTGAAAGTGGAGCAATCAGCCACTGGAGAGAAACTCTTGGCTTCCAACGCTCGGGTCTCTTCTTCTGATTAGAGAACGTCCATGTTGCAGCACAGGGGCAATATATATGTTGTCCTTCTCCTCCTCCAGCTTCAGAACAAGGCCAAGCACTGTCATTGAACATGACAAATGATTTGTGTCAAAGAAGGACAAAGGAGGAGAGAGGTCAAAGAGCACTTCAGCGGTCGGGCAGTGGCAGCCTGTCACAGGTGGAAGAGACAGGGGCTGGTGGAGGTCAGCGGACAAACACCATGTCTACAGCTGCTCTGAAACACATTGCATTTCATACAACACAAATACTTCTTCCTATATTACTGGAAACGTATGGTTATGAAATCTGATGTCTTGTATCGATTTGCCAAATCATGCTTTTTATGATGTTTATGTTATATGATGTGCTGTAATGTATGGTTGTTGGTATTCTTTTGGTATTTGTCTATGCTCCTTGAGCAAAGCAAGTAGCCCTACGTATATTAATATTATATGAATATTAATAACTAGAGGCTGATAGAAACAACAGCAGGAGAAAGCAGAAATACCGGCTTTACTTCTGTCTGCTGCTGTTTGTGATGAACCTTTCTTACTCTGAACTCAACTGTCAGTTAGAGAACATAGAAGTGTGATGTGATGGATTACATGGTTGGAACATGTTCTCTGTATTTGAAATGGGCCATGTGCTGTTCTGACTGCTGACTGGTCAGGAGTACGTCTCTAACGGCTGCTCTTACAACCTTTAATGCTGCTGCACATTCCCGGAGTCAGGAGGCTCCTAAAGTGTGATCTCCTGTCATGAACGCAGAGTGACGTGGCTGGAGTATCTGGTGAGTAAGTTAAAGTACCAGCTGGAGGGTTTCTGATCCTCCCTGCTGTCTGTATCGTGGACCAGGAGCTGATGCTGCTGCGTTATATATTCTACAGAGAAACAGCTCAGATATCTTCTAACGCTATCGCCAGAGAGAATAATGCGCTGAAGCTTTTTGGAGTTCTTGTGAAGGAGAGAATCGCTCCCTAATTTAAATTCTGCTCTGACGGCGTCTACATTCATTCAAAGTCCTTCTTACTGATAATCACCCAAACTGATTCACTGGTCGATTTCTAAGCAATTATGGTTTCATTCATTCAAGAGTCTGGACCTCTGTGTCTCCTCTAACTCTGGTGAAGCATTCTGGGTATGCAGGCAGAACCGGTGCTGATCCTCTCAGGCATCCCTGTCCTTCCTCTGCTCCCCTTGAACCGGGTCTTTGAGTGACTTCATTGGTCATCTATATGCTCTTATGTCTCTGTTGTTTTGTTACTTTGAATTCATTTGGTTAGTTAAATACTCCTGGGATGTTTAAGCAGAGTGCTTATTTTAATTTCCTCTCCACAGTATTAACCGATGCTCAACAGATTCATGTTCTCGTTATAAGATAGCACGACTGATTTCAATAACAAACACATTTATCATCATCTGTTCCCTGAACGCAGCCAAGACGAGGATCCCGTGCTATGCAGATAAAAGAGAAGCCATATTCAATCTGATCACGCAAACCGGACACACGAACCACAGAGTGATGAGCCTGGATAAGGACGTGAGAACAGAACAGAGGAAACAATGGGAGTGAGAGCAGCGCTTTGTGATGCAAGCTGCTGTCCACACTGTGTGCATGAAAGGTGGAGCTGAATATGCAACAGGTTTGTCATTTCAAAGTCATTGAAATATGCGTTCAATTAAAGCGAGGAAGCATGCACACTGGGCCCTTCATCCTTTCACAGTCAAACCAATGCTCATAACTCTGTAACCCTGACATGAAACTAGTCGATTACTCACACCGTCATCCAGATACTAGAGGTTGTGTCTGTTACACAGCTGCTTCAGAGACCGGTACCAGCATGACCCCTGACCCACGAACAGCGCAGTCATCCACAGTGAATACAGAAGAAACCAAATACAACCAAAGAGCTGCAGGACACGCACGCACGCACGCACACGCGCACGCACACACACACACACACACCAGAACCTTCAAAAAACAAACAGACCAGAACAAAGACCCGCTGGGTGAATAGTTGTCGTCTCTATTGATCCGTAGCTGATCACTGAACTCTTGATCCACAGAATGCTACGTAGAGCATTTGTATCCATTTCTTCTTCACTAGTGTTCAAGCCACAGCTAACTTGTCTGATGCTTGAAACTCATGAAGCCGTATTAACCCTTAAAACGAGAGCCGATCCCCCCCACGCTACTGCATATTGAAAATGTCTGCATGACAACGACGTGGTTGTGTGCCGCACACACACTCTGTGTGAGCGCCACAAAGAAGACACGACGCAAAACATGCAACGTGCCGGTGAAGTATGAAGCTCATTATATGTCCTTTGATGAGCTGCTGCTCCATCGGTTTGTCGATGCAACAGCCTCAGCACAGCAGTGCGGAGATGAGTTTAGCAGTGACGGGACGAACCATCTGAGATGGATACGATGAGGACAGTGACTGCCCAACAGGGCGTGTATGGTGTTTTAGATGTGTGTGTGTGTCTGTGTGTGTGTAATGATGTTTCATATTAGGGCAGTGATTCATGTTTTTAATTTTACTGAGGCAGACATGGTTCAGATGGCAATACATGTGGATGTTCTGCTGGGCTTTGTGTTCTTGTGGCTAAGCTACAGGCAGTAACAGAGGTTATCAGCAGCACAATGTTGCTTTTGTGTTTTTAGCAATGTGCCCTCAGGGACAATAAAGTTACTCTACTCTACTCTAGCTGACACAAGATGGATTTATTGCAGCTGACTTGTGGCAACATTTCTGTGTGCTTCCTTCAATATTTGCAATATTTATCATGAAAGCATTAACATCCAGCAGCGGAGCAAGGCTCTGAGGTGTGAAGAGAAGAGCTGTACGGTGGTCAGTCAGTGAGCTGAAGCTCCAGTCGGGGGTTCTCATGTTGGGTGAATAAGTTGCATGCCCGAGTGTGTTTAGAGGTCAGAGCCTGAGATTATTCTGCCTGTATGCTCAATAATCCCCAATTCTCACACACACACACACACACACACACACACACACACACACACACACACACACACACGATAACGGTGAGGTTGCAGTGAATGCTGATGAGTCAGACACATCATCAGAACTATGGTCTCTACTTATGCACACTATTTTGAGCCAATAAAGTGCTCAGTATCATTACATTCACTGTGATGAACAGGCATGACATGGAGACTATAGGCCGTACCAGCGTTGGTGTATAATTGACTCAATTCACTGTCAGATATACAGCACGAAGGAATGAAGGCAGCTCCCTGTGTGCCCACCTCACATCTCTCTGTGGCGTCACATCTCATATCAAAGGACAGGCATTTACATAGATGCTTGACGTTTGATAAGGACACACTTCTGGTTTAGTTGGTTGTCCTGACAGAATGACGCTACTGCTGACAAAGAACTCACCACATCTCATTTCTATCAAATGGACGTGCAGGCTGTCCAATGAGCCCAGCGTGCGTTTAAAGCCCCTTTGTGATGTTGAATTTGTTTGATCATTAAGACATCACAGTAACACTTCTATGCTCTCCGGTTGTCAATATTACAATGTAAGTGACACAATAGCTTCACCTGTAGAGATATACTGTCGAGATGTACAGTGTTTTGCCCACATCACAATATTTTAAAGTAATTTGACGTCTTTAGGCTACTCGTGTAATATTACTGCCATATAGGCGTATTTATGATACTTTACATTATGCATTATCATGCTTATCATGGAACTCCATTATGGGTGAGACAACATGTAATTCTTCATTATCAATTATGACTGTGTATAACAACATGATGAACAACATAACGTTGAAATATGCAAATGTAGTAGCTTATTAGCATTTATGATATTGGTTATTAGGAATAATAATTATAATAATATTTTAATCCTGTAGTAAAGTTTGAGCACTATAGGCCTATACGCCTTGTTTTAATCATTTCGGTAACTAAAGTCACTTTTCATGTTTGTATTGATCGTAATCTCTTCTTCTGAAACAACGTGGATTATTAGAATACATATGTAGAAGTGGCCTCTCTATGAAGGCTTGTCGCTATTTGTTTGGAGTGTTGTAACGTTACGTTATCCTTGTTTTACTGACAGTGTTGACACATTGTAGCCTTCATACAGTCATCTAGCCTCTGTGTACCTTCTGGATCCGGTCGTCCACGTCCAGGTAGATGACCCGGTAGGAGGACGAAGCGGAGCCCATGGTCCCCACTCTTCTTCCCGGCGTCGCTGTTTCGCTGTGCGGTTACTGCTCCGTGGTCCCTGTCACCGCTCCGGTCCTAGTCTCACCGCCGTTAAACAAACCGAGGGTGGTGATAATGGAATCAGCGGTCCGACCGCATCGCAGCTGCCTGTTCGTCTGTCGAACACACCGATACAAACTCTTTTCCTCGTACTCTTCCTCCCGGTGTCTCTTCGCTCTGTCACCTCGTTATCTGCCGCATCTCATAAAGCCTGTCCACGCGCGCGCCCACGCCTCTTTCATTCACTACAGACCACCTGGGTCTGCGCGCGCTCACCTACAGGCACGGTGTCTCACACACGCATACAAATACACACACACAGGTAGATTACACAACTTCTTTGTGTTTGTTTTGTGTTCAATGCCCGGGGGAGAACAGTTGTAACGTCTCCATCTCCACCAATCAGAGACAAGTTGAAGTGACGTCTCAGCCCCTCGTGCTGGGTTTCCTGGCTTAGTTTCTGAAGAGTCAGAGTAACAGTATATGAAGACAGCAGCGGTATCAGAGTAACAGTACATGAAGACAGCAGCCGTATCAGAGTAACAGTACATGAAGACAGCAGCGGTATCAGAGTAACAGTACATGAAGACAGCAGCCGTATCAGAGTAACAGTACATGAAGACAGCAGCCGTATCAGAGTAACAGTACATGAAGACAGCAGCCGTATCAGAGTAACAGTACATGAAGACAGCAGCGGTATCAGAGTAACAGCACATGAAGACAGCAGCCGTATCAGAGTAACAGTACATGAAGACAGCAGCGGTATCAGAGTAACAGTACATGAAGACAGCAGCGGTATCAGAGTAACAGTTCATGAAGACAGCAGCGGTATCAGAGTAACAGTACATGAAGACAGCAGCCGTATCAGAGTAACAGTACATGAAGACAGCAGCGGTATCAGAGTAACAGTACATGAAGACAGCAGCGGTATCAGAGTAACAGTACATGAAGACAGCAGCCGTATCAGAGTAACAGTACATGAAGACAGCAGCGGTATCAGAGTAACAGTACATGAAGACAGCAGCGGTATCAGAGTAACAGTTCATGAAGACAGCAGCGGTATCAGAGTAACAGCACATGAAGACAGCAGCCGTATCAGAGTAACAGTACATGAAGACAGCAGCGGTATCAGAGTAACAGTTCATGAAGACAGCAGCGGTATCAGAGTAACAGTACATGAAGACAGCAGCAATTTATAGTTCTGGGCTGGTTCAGGTTTATAGTTACAGCTGGTTCAGGTATATAGTTAGGGCTGGATCAGGTATATAGTTAGGGCTGGTTCAGGTATATAGTTAGGGCTGGATCAGGTTTATAGTTAGAGCCGGTTCAGGTTCATAGTTAGGGCTGGTTCAGGTATATAGTTAGGGCCGGTTCAGGTTCATTAGGGCTGGTTCAGGTTTATAGTTAGGGCTGGTTCAGGTATATAGTTAGGGCTGGATCAGGTTTATAGTTAGGGCCGGTTCAGGTTCATAGTTAGGACTGGTTCAGGTTTATAGTTAGGGCCGGTTCAGGTTTATAGTTAGGGCCGGTTCAGGTTTATAATTAGGGCTGGTTCAGGTCTATAGTTAGGGCTGGTTCAGGTTTATAGTTAGGACTGGTTCAGGTTTATAGTTAGGGCTGGCTCAGGTTTATAGTATAGAATGTCCTGAATGTCCCGAATGCTCTGAATGTCCCGAATGTCCTGAATGCTCCGAATGTCCCGAATGCTCTGAATGTCCTCAATGTCCTGAATGCTCTGAATGTCCTGAATGTCCCGAATGTCCCGAATGCTCTGAATGTCCTGAATGCTCTGAATGTCCCGAATGCTCTGAATGCTCTGAATGTCCTGAATGTCCTGAATGTCCCGAATGCTCTGAATGTCCTGAATGGCCCGAATGCTCTGAATGCTCTGAATGCTCTGAATGGCCTGAATGTCCCGAATGCTCTGAATGTCCCGAATGCTCTGAATGCTCTGAATGATCTGAATGTCCTGAATGCTCTGAATGTCCTGAATGCTCTGAATGTCCTGAATGATCTGAATGCTCTGAATGTCCTGAATGATCTGAATGCTCTGAATGTCCTGAATGCTCTGAATGTACTGAATGTCCCGAATGTCCTGAATGCTCTGAATGTCCTGTATGTCCTGAATGCTCTGAGGGTCTCTAGTTTGTGCTCGGTAAGTTTCATGAGGCTGTGTTTATCCTAGAGGTCACAACTATTTTTATTTTTATACAGTGACTTCAAGTTTCAAAGTGAGTGGCCTCACTATGTGAAATGGCTACTATGGGGACTAACGTCATCACTAATTAATGGAATTGGGCTCATTGGATCAAGAAGAGTCTCAGATTTCTGGTCATATCCAATTAATGCAATTACAATAGGTGAAAATAATACATACTGCATGCAAACAACTGCTTGGTTTTGCTCCAAACTGCATGGGATTATCAAAAACTCTGTAGCAGGAAGACTCATGGACATCCAGGGAACATTTTTCATTCACGTATCTAGAGGTGAGAAGTCAAGGGGCCCCTGCAGAGATCGCCTTGACAAAATTGATCTTGTTTGTAGTGTTATTTATCCTCCTTCCCAACAAGCATGACGTGGTCGGTACTATTGGATTCACCAGGTCGTCTAGTTTCATACAGTATGAAAACCGTAACATCGAGCTTCAACTGAGCAGCATGTCGGCAGGGTTTCAATTAAACGTTGTGTAATCGTGATACTCTTTATCCTCAGATGTTAAAAGAGATATACGTGTCTATAAACTCCTGTATAGCTAACATCAGATAACATTAGCACAACACTAACTAGCATTAGCACGTCTATGCTACGCTAGCTACTGAAGGTATCCTGAATGTCTACACGTTGTTTTTGCTTTTACCGATCGTTAATAAAGGTCTACCCGGCTTTACAGGAACAGTGCTGCTCCTTAATTTCATTGTCTTTAAGCTTCCATCTTCATCATTTCAACCCGTTTTTGCTGCTGAATTAGTTTGACACCATAGACACATTGTAGACCTTTCTGTCTGCTTCTCTCTGAAATAGCTTTTTGGTTTTTGCATATTAGATTATATGAAGTCAGGGAGTGCTTTGGTGGCAGTGTGGGCTCCATGGTAGCTCTGACAGCTTGAACTTGAACATACACATCACCATGGAAGAGTGACGACAGACGTGAAACAATCTGAACGGGTCTTTTAATGCACAGACAAGACTGCTATCAATCTTCACATACCTTAACTTTAAGAAAGCGAAAAAGCGTATTTCTTTAATTGTGAACTGTTCCTTTAAGCCACTTTGGCTGTTAACCATCTGTAACTTGAATGTTTATTATTTTTCTCAAACCTTTGGGTGGTGAAAGTAAAAGCAGAGGGTACATTTAGTGGAGTCCTAGCTCATATCAGGGATCAAGATTCCTGAAACTGTGCCCTTCCCAATCCTCTGTGTGTGCGTGTGTGTGCTTGTGTGTGTGTGTGATGTCTTGTCTGCCTGTGTCACCGAGTGGGTTTCTGTCTGTTGAGCTTATCATTTCGGATGACACCTGCCACCTCCAGCTGAGACTTAAGGCCACTCCATGCCATGTATTAGACCGATTTAGGTCTGACCTGTAGTAGTACGCTGCAGAGAGAGCCGTCAAGAACACAACCAGTCGAGCGAAGAAAACTAGTTCTTTATTCTTCATTCCCAAAGAAACAAGGAAACATTTGGAGATGTTTTTTTCTCAAAAAGACAAACAACAAATAAGGCACAAAGGTTCAAGTACTCGGCCTCACTGACACGTAATAAATGATCACATGTGGTCTTCTTCTAAGAGAAAGTGAATAATGGATGAATACATTTACAATATGACATTAGATAGCACTACAGGGTGTTTGTATTTGGTGGATTTTCAGAATAAAATCTAAAATGTCTACCGTGAGCTGTTTGTGTCTTAGTGTTCAGATTTTCACACGATCATAAATTGGAAGTAATTGTCACTATAAACATGTTACTTAAAGTTATCAACATCGCACTGCAAAACCATATGCATATCCATATGAGGTTTGACAAGAAGTTTACATTCATAATATCTCAGATCAGAGAACAGACGTCATCGGTCTGATACAGAAACACACCTTTGTGCCTTCATTTCAGAACAAGATCAGACAAAGTAAGAAACCGTCACAAACCCAACAGGAATAACTTAAATGATTTAAATAAGTCGTCTCTGAATTAAAATACATTAACATGATCCCACAATCTCTTTAGTTTAAGGCAAAGAAGACACTGAAGCAGCAACTTCCACTGAGAGGAGACGGAGTGGTCTTGGTTTGTGCTCTTCCACACACACAGCATCACATGTGACACTCATTGAACAGACAGAGGGAGAGTTCAATGGTTTCTGGTTAACAGAGCTACTGGTCAATAGTGTGAGCACAGGAAGCTACAAGTGTTCCCATTAAGCTTGAACTCACTTCACATTAATCACAAACAAACATACTCGATCCATGCAGATCTCAGCTTCCACCCCATCTATCCAATAGAAATCTGACATTTTGAAAGAATTACAATATGACTTTTAAAGATTCCTACACATGACAGAAACTGTTTCTAAATAATCCACAGAACAAGCCGTCAACAGTTGAACTACTTTCCTTGGTAGAAACAGATCATCTAGAATAACAGGACACGACTGTACTTGTGGAAAGATGCTGCTGTCGAACGTCGTCAGCACCACACTGAGCTTAACTTCACCCCTCATCGCTGTAGTGGGCGGAGCTCGAGATCACCTGACTCCACAGATACAAAGTATGAGAGATTGTTCATAATTTAGGTGAACTGTGGACCCAGATGCATTGTGTGTACCTAGAGCACACATAAACCGTTGAATGCATCTACTTCTTTATCAAATGTTTGCAAAGCTGATTTTTGATGAATATTTCCTTTACTCCACGCTGGGCTCCGTGTGTGAAAGGGCTTGAAGCTTTAAGTAATCATCTCACAGCTACTGAATATTCATTGGTGAGCGTTCTGTGCATCGTAAGTCAGTGTTTGGCAACATGGCGGTGGATAGAAGTTAACACACAAAGGAATGTATTGATTTAAGAATAAAGGTTTACTTCTGTAAGTTGACTTACAAACACCTGCACACCCGCCCTAACAGTTGATCGACTGTATTTATTCTCAAGCTGCCAATGAGCACGTCATGATTCAAACGTCTACATCCAGACGAGACGCCACCACGGTCCCACTGCAGGGTCAGGGTTGGGCATGGAATAGAACATGGCCCCATAGGTTAAAACTTAACTGTTGTGGTCAAGATGTTCTGTTAGGTCCACGTTTGGTGGGCTCATAAGGAGAAGAACAGGAAGTTAGCTACATGAGGATCCAGAAGGACACAGTCATGGAAGTTGCTGTTTCAAAGACTGCTATCCAAAATAAATAGCTTGAGTCCCTTCTACTTCTAATATACACGTCAACGTAAGTCTCGTTTCATGTATCTGACAATCCCAGGCAGTGTGTTCAAGCTCAAATAGTCTGCCACAGGAAGAGGAGGGAAGAGTTGAGTAGCGTGCAAACACTGGATGTGAAGATGAATCCTCCAGACAGATTTCTGCTGCAGGTCTTTCTGGTTCAGCAGCTTCAGCTCCAGCTCCTCCTCAGGGACGCTGGTACAGTGAGCTACTTCAGCTGCCACAGCACTGTGTATATCATCATGGGCCTGTGTGTGTGTGTGTGTGTGTGTGTGTGTGTGTGTGTGTGTGTGTGTGTGTGTGTGTGTGTGTGTGTGTGTGTGTGCGCATGCTCCTACATGGAGGCAGTTCAATCAAAGTGCTCAGTGCTCCTTCAACCTGTGAAGTAGAAACACACATTAACACCATATTGATAAGTTGGGTGTCATTAAGTTTTACAGTCTGGAGCAATAAGCTTCATGAAGACTGAACCTGGTCAATGAAGGAACAACGTTCTCTCACCGTGTTATTAAGTATATTCATCAAACGATTTACTGTCACTTTGTGTTCTGGCTTTAGAACATTGGTTCATCTGATGAAAATAAATGATCATCTGCATTCAACAGTGATGAAGGACGGAGCACAGAAGAAGGGCTCTTTATCCTTTTTCAATAATAAAGTATTGTTAACATCCACGAGTGGAGTCCCAATAGATCTCAAGATTGTAAATAGAGCTGAATGGCATCCAGTCCTTAAGAACACAAACCTTAAGATGAATCCTTAAGCTTTCAATTATTGGACTTTATTTCATTTCATATTATGACTGGGATGGCCATTATATTATAATTATTACACTATGCGATATTACATTATAATATTGATTCCATCTATTTTCATGCACAGAAAATTATGCATTTCTGTTCATTATTGAGATCTGCCTTTACTTCATTTAGTAATGTTTCTAGTTCATAGATTTAATGTAAGCATCCCTTGTTCATCTGAGAAAAGATTCTTATAAAACCTGTCACTTTTTAAAATTAAAAGTATTAAGGATGCACCAACACCGAATACTGACTCAATTAGCTGGAGAATAAAATACAATGTTTAAGTCAAGCCTTCCACATAAAGAATGATCTCTTACATAGTGAGGTATACAGCTCATTGTTTTAAACTCTGGTATCTGATTGGTTCTTGGTATATATTACTAATACTACTTTATCTATACAATATTAAGAAAGATTGAATCGCCATCTAGTGGCAAATTGGTATGCATGTCTGTTCCAGACACTTCTGCTAGCAACAAATGTAAAGTAATATAATGTATGTACCGGTATGTATGTATGCACGCATGTATGTATGCACGCATGTATGTATGTACGTACGCATGCAAGTATGTATGTATGCAAGCATGTATGTACGTACGTACGCATGCAAGTATGTATGTATGCAAGCATGCATGTATGTACGTACGTACGTATGCATGCAAGTATGTATGTATGTATGCAAGCATGCAAGTATGTATGTATGTATGCAAGCATGCAAGTATGTATGTATGTATGCAAGCATGCAAGTATGTATGTATGTATGTATGTAAGCATGCAAGTATGTATGTATGTATGTATGTATGTATGTATGTAAGCATGCAAGTATGTATGTATGTAAGCATGCAAGTATGTATGTATGTATGTATGTATGTATGTATGTATGTATGTATGTATGTATGTATGTATGTATGTATGTATGCATGCAAGTATGTATGTATGCAAGCATGCAAGTATGCAAGTATGTATGTATGTATGTATGTATGTATGTATGTATGCATGCAAGTATGTATGTATGTATGTATGTATGTATGTATGTATGTATGTATGTATGTATGTATGTATGTATGTATGTATGCAAGCATGCAAGTATGTATGTATGTATGCAAGCATGCAAGTATGTATGTATGTATGTATGTAAGCATGCAAGTATGTATGTATGTATGTATGTATGTATGTATGTATGTAAGCATGCAAATATGTATGTATGTAAGCATGCAAGTAAGTATGTATGTATGTAAGCATGTAAGTAAGTATGTATGTATGTATGTATGTATGTATGTATGTATGCATGCAAGCATGTATGTATGTAAGCATGCAAGCATGCAAGTATGTATGTATGTATGTATGTATGTATGTATGTAAGCATGCAAGTATGTATGTATGTATGCATGCAAGCATGTATGTATGTATGTATGCAAGCATGCATGTATGTATGTATGCAAGCATGCAAGTATGTATGTATGTATGCAATCATGCATGTATGTATGTATGTATTCATGCAAGCATGTATGTATGTATGCATGCAAGCATGCATGTATGTATGTCTGCATGCAAGCATGTATGTATGTCTGTATGCATGCAAGCATGTAAGTAAGTATGTATGTATGTATGTATAAATAAACACTTAACTGGTACACTTTTCAATGTACTGTACGTGTTCATAGTGTAAAGGAAATTCCTCCGATGATGCACTGTGTGATCATGGTAACTTCCCTTATGTTTGATCATACTGAATCTGATCATGTAAGCTTTGACTGAATGAATCCTGGCCTGATAGTCTAAACCAGGGATTCCCAAAGTGTGGTGCGCGCACCCCTGGGGGTGCGCGAGCTGCCTCTAGGGGGTGCGCGAGAGGAAAAGTGTAATGGCGGTCTGATGGTGAAATAATATTAAATAAAAAAAATTAAAAAAGTGGGATTTTTCACAAAATAAAAACATGAATTATAAAAATCCCCTTTGTAAGATTTAAAATTAAAAACGTACAATTTAATAAATGCACTTGAGCTCCTTCCGGCAGTCTTGCGCCTGCCGCCAGTCGTACACACGAGCCAGCCTAGCTTGTGAGAGAGAGAGAGAGAGAGAGAGAGAGAGAGAGAGAGAGAGAGGAATCGGAGGCGAGGGGAACGGACAGGTGCGTTGGGGAGAGACCGGGAGAAGAAATCGAGCCGGAGTCAGAGGAAGATGAGACGGAGGAGACCGAAAAGGAGGAAGGGATAGCGCAGACAAATCGGGAGCACATCGGCCCATCGAGTCAAGGTGAAAAAAGAGGAGGCTAACAGCTGACTGAAGCCCTCTTATTTACGTCGCCACCTGAACACCAAGCAAGCAAGTCAAAAGCCCCTTACATTTTTTATATCGAAAAATTGGAGGAGTTACAAAACAGCCAAAAACAACTGCAGTCTCATTCATGTGTTGGGTCTATAAATGACGCACTGCGGGCTTCATATCTGGTCAGTTACCGCACACAATCGCCGAAGACGTGTGCTTGCCAGCTGCCAGAGAGATGGTGGAATGTATGATTGGGGAGAAAGAAGCAAAAAAGTTGGACATGATCCCGGTGTCCAACAACACTTTGTCGCGCCGCATCGAAGCTTTGTCCGAAGACATCCTGGCTACATTAGTCGGTCATTAATTGTAAATTAAATGTGATAATCTGCCTCTGAGCCTGTGCGTGTGTGCTCGCATCCTGATTGCTCTTTAAAAGTGACGCCTTGTGTAACTGAAATTTATTGAAACTTTGTTGCAGTGTTTCAGGGCGTTTTCACACCCGTAGTTCGTTTGCTTTGTTTTCCGATTCAGGGATTAATATGATACAATATTGCAGTTGCCCCTTTGTTCGGTTTGTTTTCACACTGCAACATTTAACAGCGGACTAAATCTTGTAAACAAACGCCACGCGCGAGCAAACTGTTCTCTCATTGGTCCGATTTTTATGCGGCTAAAATAGGCTCTGTTGCTTTTTTTTTTTTATTAAGGGGGGGGGGGTGCGGGGGGGTGCACGAACCCGGTCGGGATGTAGAAGGGGGTGCGCGGCCTAAAAAGTTTGGGAACCGCTGGTCTAAACTAAGGCATTGTTGCACTCCTGGATGTCATCAGATGATGATGAGAAGGCTTTTGAACAAAGATTTGCAATATACTAACTGAAGGAAACATCCAGAGGGGGCTGACGGTATATTGCTACCTAACCTTTGTCCTGTGTACCTTTAATGCTCTGAGCATTACAAGTGTGACAATACTGGAAGACCTTTTTGTCTCGTTCCTCATTGTCAGAGCGGGATTACAATGTTGCCACGACATCAGTTATAGTGGCTTTTAAATGTAAAGCGGAGAAAACCATTTTGACCACAGCTCAACATTTGAATACAAAAGCAAAATGATTCACAATCTTTGAGAAATAAAGAGTAAAGGAATGAAAGGAAAGAGAGAACATTTAATAGAAACAGGACATTGAGTAACATGACGAACAGGAGAAAAGCAGCACTTACTCTACAGCGGAGATGGGACGGGATTTGTTGGAGGTCAACTCCTGCGTCACGAGCCGTAGCAGAAGCTGCACACAGTCAAATTGTGGTTAATTTATTGATTTCACTACAGATAGTCTTCAGGTTACATATACAATTCCAACTTGGGTTCTCTCTCTCTCTCTCTCTCTCAGTGGAAGGAGTGTGGAGTTGGCGGAGCGTGTTAGCACTGTTTTTTCGGTACTTTTTCCTCACTAGTTAACGTTGGATGTGATGGTGTATCTCACGGTGTTTGTGTGAACATTGAGCTGGTTTTGGGGTCTTTGTGAGTGATTGCAGTCGATCAGCGCGAGCTGTCGGCTGCTAAACGCCGCCATGGACATGACCGGATTAACGAGGAGACACGGCGTAAACATCCCTCCCACTTTCCCGGTGTCAGCGGAGGAATGCAGCCTGGCTGTGGGTGCACTTGTGAAGTCCGCTGCACGAATGAACAATGCCGTGGTCATTTCTTTAGATACAATCGGAAATGCGGAAGTGGTGGCAGACAACGGGATCGAGGTCGGCGATAACTTTGCACTTTGCACGCCGGCTGTGAAGGTAACCGTGTCCAACGTCCCACCGTTCATCAGGGATGAAGACATAATCAGAGAACTATCGAGATACGGGAGGATAGTGTCTACGGTGAGGAAGGTGTCCTCTGGGTGCAGGTCTCCTCTCCTGAAGCACGAGGTGTCCCACAGGAGACAGCTGCTCATGATCCCCAACAACAGGAGCAAGGGGCTCAACCTGGTGTTCAACGTGAAAGTGGACGACTTCGACTACATCACCTATGCAACAACTGATGATTTTAAATGTTTCAGTTGTGGAAAAATGGGTCATCAGAGCAGAACGTGTCCTGAGAAAAACAGCTCTCATAAGGACCAGAACCAGAACCAGCACTTTTTTGTGCATTGAACAATATTTTTATGGGGAGTCATTTATATCTAAATCCCCAAATCCATCTGTGAACCTGTGTGCAACACTGAGACTGATCTGACCTCGTACTGGTGAATGAGCCCCGTTACTTACTTCACCTTTAAGACAACTCAATGAAACGCATTTACTCCCTCTACTTCTATCGGTGATGATACTTTGTTGTTCACGCTTTTTAAAGCACTCACCAACAGAGCCAGGAAGTCAGCAATCATCAGCATGTAGAAGACCTGATCCCAGCCGCCTGGAGACAGCAGCCCAGCCAGCAGGGGGCCCAGTGCTGCACCTGAGAAAGAACAGAAGACATGCCAGCATGAGCACCACGAGGCAAATCATTCATTCATTTTTATTTCCCAATACTCAATCCCACATACACTGTTGCTTTAAATACTCACTGGCGCACCAGATATGTATTCATCTGCCACTGAAAACAGTCCCCAACAAATGCACTGTTTCCTCCTTACTAACAACTACAGTGACCAGCTGTTTGGTTGCTGTTTAGAAATATTCTAAAGAACACTGGGCTAATCGGGTAATTCGTTCAATGCTGGTACTGACCTACAGATCCTGTGCCATCGATGATGGCAGTGACAGTAGACAATGCTCTGGCATTGCCTTTCAGACTCTTGTGGGTCCCCTAGGGTCAAAGGTCAAAAGAGAGAGGGAATGAGAGAGGGGGCCTGTGCAGATTTAGTAAATAATCATGTACAAGTTCAGAAGACAGGAGTCAGAGGTAGAGATGCTTACCAAATCAGCAGATACTGCAGTCGTGATGAGGGAGTACGGTCCATTGACTAGACCTCCACACACCAACAGCATGCCTGAGAAAACAGCCTGGGTAAGTTATGGAGTTTCTACCGCCACCCACAAAAAGTATCTCCGTTCTTCAGTTCATTCCCTTCCATAAAGAAAATTCAACGTCGTTGAAGCTCAGTTACTATGGCAAATTATGCTAGGAAAGTAACCTGGTCCGCCAGGCTCATGTCGGGCCAATGTCGGGCCCATGCTGGTCAGTGGACCCCAGCACCCAAAGCTATTTATTACATAATGACACAACATGAAGAGTTTTCTTCAAACTAAACAATGTGAAACCAGAAGATCAACAATTCTTCACTTCTCAAAACTACCACTGAATATATATCTATATCTATATAATATATATCATCTAACCACTCTAGCCGAGCCTCTGAGTGGGCTGAGGAGTGTGAGCTGCTCTTACCGATGGTTGGCCCCAAACCAAGCTCACTGATCATGGAGAAGCCGTACAGCTGCAGGACGAAGAGAAAGCACCACCGTCAAAACATCACATTCTCAGTCACTACTCCGAACTCACATGTCAGCAGCATGATCATACATTCAGCTCAAGTGAGCAGAGGATATCTCAGTCTCATTTGTCAGCACGGTTCTGTAGCTACTTTGAGTTATCAGAAACTTTAAAAATGTACGTCTTCTTCATGTATATCATCAACAGAAGACACTGTGTAGTCCGTCTACTGCTCCACTGTTGACAAAGACACACATGTAGCTCCAGTGAAAGATGCTCTCAGTGCTACGCAGCAGACGGAGGCCTGGTGAGGCCTTTCAGGTCAGTTCCAGACACGGCCTGTATGCTCCTGCTTAAAGCCTGTTCATCAGCCACTTCTTTGCCTGGACGTGTCCATCGTTGACACAGAATCAACTTCCTTTCAGCAGTAAACACACGTCTTACTTCCTGATCTAACATTGTTAGCTTGATGTATGGACTGTGGATGAGTGCAGCAGCAGCGCAGTGGGAACTCACTGTAGGAGCAGCAAGCAGCAACATGACTGCACAGGTGGTGGCTCTCTTCCCCAGTTTATCAGAGATCACGCCTGCCAAGATCCCCCCTGTGGTGCATGCAGGAGCCCACACAAACACACACATGAGGCGATGAGCCGGTAAAACATCTTTCATACGAACAATGAAGCACAAAACGATGCAAAAATACTGACAGTAAGAGAATTTGGGAAGAAAAAACACATGCATGCACATAAGAGGAAAAGGTTAACAAAAGCACCTACCGACTATGCCTCCCACGTCAAACAGGGTGGAGAGATCTCCAGCCTTCTTGGCATCAAGGTGAGCTGAGGGAGCGTGACACACACACACAATTAAATCCTCTTTCTGGCACGGTCTTTCATAATAAATAATGAAACCGAGTGGGCTGGACTGCCTACACACTGAACATCAGCACAATACAATGTGACATTATTCAGAGGACCATAAAGAGCCGGCAGGCTGAGATACTGCAGCTCAGTGATCAGAGAGCAAACAATGTCATAATGTGTAGAAGGTCTGTTCAGCTTTGGTACATCGGCGCCTGCTCTACCAGGTGAGCCCGCGGAGCCCAAAGTACCAAAGCTGAGACATTTGCGCAGAGGCCCGGTTCAGATCTGACCTGCAGCCTCAATCTGTCCCGTCTAATAAAGGCAAAAAGAATCCACTACAGAAACAGGTCTGTTCCACAAGTCTTGACTGGCTGATGTTAAACGTTTCCAAAGATACCAAAATCAGTCACCTTTCTTGGGGCAATGTGTATAACATGATGCATGTGACATCTGGAATATTTGCGTTTAATGTAAGTGTAGCTCGAATACAATGATACAAGTTTACTTATTGTCATTGCACAACAACCTCATCCATATATATTTCATTGACACAGAATTAGTGGTGTCACGGATCGATCTGTGATCCGTTCGGATCAGCCCTCACGGTTCGGATCACTTGTGAACCGCGGATCAATCGAGTATTTTTTTTCTTTACAGTGTAATTATCATAGTGTGTAATAAAGTTATACTGCTGCTGTTCCTTTTCAAGTAACAAGTCCCCGAATATCAATGCAGAGTGTCAGGGAACAGATATAAAGCAGTAGTGTTCACGTGAACGGAGCAGCTTAGAAGCATTTAACGGTGAAGTCATGGCGAGCGGAGGAACGGCAGAAGCCGCGGCGTCATTTAAGTCACAAGTTTGGGAACATTTTGTCTTCCCTGTAACGTATAATGACGGATGAGGGTGGTGGACGAAACCGTTACGGTATGTAGGCATTATTTAAAGAGAAAGACACACGACAACGTCAAAACATCGGCATGTCCACACATATGAAGAGCCACCATCCCGTCTGTCAGCGACGGGGACACTCCGGTGTGGGAAAACAAATTTCTAAATCTGGTTAAAATGCTTGAGCCACGCTACGAAATCCACTCACGCACCCACTTCAGTGTGAAGCTGTTCCAGGCCTCTATGAGAAGGAAAAGACTGTGACCGCTTTCACCACGGCGGAGTGATTCTTAGTCCGGTGCTGTAGACACGCCCCCTCTGTGAGAGTCACAGACATACACCTGGTTCAGGTGCTGACAGAAGTATCAGAGTGAAGCTAGACAGGCCCAATAATATTCCAGTCACCACAGAAAGGTCGACCCTCTCCCCAGACAATGGAGATATTCTCATCTTTTTGAAAATAATGTCACAGTAATGTAACATTATTGTGTATTTGAATGGCATAACCTGACAGGAAGTAAACATAGACCCAAGTTGTTGCCGAGCAGTTCAGTTCAGTGTAAAAAAGTGGAAGCTAGCTCACTGGCTGTTTCTTTCTTTCAGTATTGATGAAAGGACGAGGATATCAGAATTGAGTATTCTTGAATGTTTTATTTTTATTTATTTATTTAATTTTGTTTCAAATTGGACATCTTCAATATTTTTGTTTTCATGTAAGACTATAGGCCAAAGTTCTTTGCTTTAAGTGTTCTTGAAGTTCTTTAATTAATAAATGGAAAGCAAAGTTATATTTTTTTCCTCCCCTTTTCTTTGTTGATCCGAAAAATGATCCGAACCGTGACTCCTGAACCGTGATCCGAACCGAACCGTGAGGTTTGTGATCCGTGACACCCCTACACAGAATATATAGGGGTGCAGCAGGTGAACAGGGTGCAGCAGGTGAACAGGGTACAGCAGGTGAATGGGGTGCAGCAGGTGAACAGGGTGCAGCAGGTGAACAGGGTGCAGCAGGTGAACGGGGTGCAGCAGGTGAACGGGGTGCAGCAGGTGAACAGGGTGCAGCAGGTGAACAGGGTGCAGCTGGTGAACAGGGTGCAGCTGGTGAACAGGGTGCAGCTGGTGAACGGGGTGCAGCTGGTGAACGGGGTGCAGCAGGTGAACAGGGTGCAGCTGGTGAACGGGGTGCAGCAGGTGAACGGGGTGCAGCTGGTGAACAGGGTGCAGCTGGTGAACAGGGTGCAGCTGGTGAACAGGGTGCAGCTGGTGAACAGGGTGCAGCTGGTGAACAGGGTGCAGCTGGTGAACGGGGTGCAGCAGGTGAACGGGGTGCAGCAGGTGAACAGGGTGCAGCAGGTGAACAGGGTGCAGCTGGTGGGTTGTGTCTGTTAATATCCCTTTAGCTCTCTGCAGGCTCCTCTCCTCACCAACATCACTGATGCTCAGCAGATGGTACTGATGATGGGTTGATCTCCCGCTGTAGAGCCCTCCTGTGCTGGGCTGTGCACATCCTATGCCAGTTTGTAATGTTGCAGTCAGAAGGCTTTCTATTGCTCCTCTCTAGAAGCTAACAAGAACCTGGAACTTTGCCTTCTGAGGTTTCCTGAAGAGAAGCTGCAGCTTGTGATCTTTCTGCAGCAGGATGGAGATGTGTGAGGACCATGTCCGGTTGTTTGTGATGCTGGTCTCCAGGAACTCAAAGCTGTTCACTTGCTCCACCTCAGCTCCGGCTCATGTAGCCGGGGATGTGTGTCTTCACCTCCTCTTTTCTAAAGCCACTCGGCTCCTTGCTTTCCCTGACGTTGAGCAGTAGCTTATTCTCTGAGCTGCACTCTGAAGGTTGTTGATCTTGTCTCCAGATGAAGTCCCGTTGTTGTTTGTGTCCTCTGCAGACTTCACAGCAGAGTTCTCTTCATGTTTGGGGTAGCAGTCGTGGGTGTTCGGTGTGAACAGCAGGAGGCTGAGCTCACAGCTATGGGGGGCTCCGGTGTTCAACACTAGAGCGGAGGAGGTGCTGGGGTCTCTGTGAGGATGTCTCATGACCGGTTCCAGAGTGAGCTGCTCGCGTTCACCAATCACTTTCATGGGGAGATTGTGTTGAAGGCTGAGCTGAAACCAACAGACAACGTTGTGAACTCTCTCCTGTGACAGTGCTGTGGTGAAGATATGAGTGAATATCAGTCAGCTGGGCGGTACATGTTCTCAGTCCACTACCAGGATGCTATCAGGCCAGCAGCTTCACAACCTCTGTGGATGCTCACAGCGTCCGGTCCTGTGGAGGGGGCAGACGTGACGGCTGGCTCTTGGTGGAGGAGATCAAAGCGAGCATTGAAGGTGTTGGGCTCCTGTGTGGGCGTGGCCTCACAGTGATGGGCGCTCCTGCATGTAGCCTGTGACGTTGTGGATCTGCTGCCTCGTGTCTGTAGTGTTGTTGGTGTTGAGGTCTCTCGTCAGTCTCTCGTGACTCCTCCTCTTTGCCTCCTTGATGCCAGCGTTCAGTCTTGCTCTGGCGATGCTGTTGGCTTCCTTCCAGCTGTTTTGGCTCTCAGCCCTCACCTCTCCTCTCATCCAGGCTTTCTGCTTCTGGAATCATTGTCGTGTCTCTGTGATCACTACGATGAACACGTCTGCTGATGTCGATGTCACTGTTGGTGTCTGTACATCCAACAGTCCTTTAGAGCAGCTGTAGCTTCATCTTCATCACTTTCACTGTTGTTCTGATGGTGATGCCGGTTTCATCAGCTGGGTGGAAGTATGTAGCAGAAGCAGGAAATATGATCTGATGGTCCAAAGCAGGGCGGGGGGGGGGGGGTTTGTGTGAACATGGTCCAGTGTATTGTTTCCTCTGGTGAGAGGCGTGAGTTCTGTCGGCGCGGTAGACCGTCAGTCTGTCAGGAGCAGCAGCTTGATGAACATCATGCTAACAGTCCCGCTGCTGGGTGCGTCTGAGTCTTATGCCAGATGCGTAAATACCCGATGGCCATCATCTGGCTGGCTGTGTCATTTACGCCAATTTACTATCGCCTCACTATTCATATTTGTGAATAAAAGTTTTGTATTTTCAATCATGAAACCTCTTCGCATTAAGCATTACATTTAGTGACAAATGATTGTCTAATGATTTAAGAGACTCCCTGAAACTTAGCTAATGAGGCTTTCAGGGCTTCTGAAGTGTGAATCCATCGAGAGCCCCGTGTTTCACACACTGGTGGTCTGAATGTTTAACATCATAGTGTCAGTTAAGAGTTGAGAACAAGCAGACTCAGAACATCACCTTATACCATCATATCGTGTTGAACATCAAGGATTCAATGGAGCGATGGTTTAGCTGAGTTTGATAAGAGGACTTTGATGAAGAGCACTACTGGTTGTGTTGTGCTTGGTCCTCACCTGCTTTGGTGATGTAGAGTGGCAGCCAGAAGAGGAAGGTGTAGCTGACCAGCTTGGCAAACAGCAGACACAGAGAGAACTCGATCACTCCCTTCAGAGACAAACATCAATACAAGGTTGTTGGTGAAGATGTTGTTGGGGTCTGGCGCCACCTCCTGGCTGGCTGAGCTCAACACATGCCACCTCCTGACCCAAAACTCTGATCCCTGCCCCTTTCGGCTTAACCCCCACCTCTCACAGCTGAGGCGGACACTTCATTCGCCGACAACCAGTCTCCCGCTGAAAATAGCGTACTTATGCCCCCTTTTGACATCGCAGCAGAAGTTTGATCCATGTCGAGTTCTCTCTCCTTTTTCTTGGCTCATACTCCTGCCAACACAGCAGGAGGTGACCCCCAATCTTTCTCTCTCTCTCTCTCACGTAAACACACACACATAGTCTAACCCCTTTGGGGAAACCCCGTTCAATCGATTGCCCCACACACACACACGTGCCTGCACAGACACACGTGGTTACATACAGCAACATTCACGCCACCTGGTGGTAGGTTAGCGGTAGCACCGTCAAGCCCCTCCTTTTCACACACGTCATCACCCACAGTCTAACCCCCCCTCTGCTATTTTGGCTAAGTCATTCGACGCCGCCATTTTTGTAGTCTTTGACTGTAGGGCAACAAGCCCCCCCCCCCTTTTCCTTTTTCACACACACACACACACACACACACACACACACACACACACACACACACACACACACCCACACCCACACATTTTATTCATTTGTTTAGATATTAAGTACATAAAATAGTATGATAGCGTTTGTTGATTGCAATATTAATTGATCTGATCATTTATTATTCTGATGTAATAAACCCTGTTATATTTTAAAGAGCAGTCGTTTGTGATTACCTGTGCATATGTATGTAATGATCTGTATGCTGTAGCCTGTGTACGGACTCAATCCTTCACTTTCACTCGAATGCATAGTCGTACCAGACTATTGACATTATGAGTGAACACTAATTATGAGACTTAGTTTTATCGTTTGGTTATCGGTCCCTGTCCGCAGGGTGGTGCCCCTTTATTATTAATAATCATGAATAATTGTTACTCACATTAATAATTCTATTGATGTCAAGAATTCAGTTTCTTAAAGCTGATAACTCAAACACAAGCCCCTATTGATCCCAACAAAGTGGTGCCCCGTGTGAGGCTACGTTATTACAGTTATTACAGTATATATGCACATTAATCCATAATTCATTTTGAATAATTAATTTTCCAAAAAACTTTTTTTTCGAAAAATATATATTTTTTCTTCTTTTGAATGATCCAAATTCCTGAAACTTATTTCCCAAAATAGGTAGGCTTTGATATTCAAAATCTTTTCTTATTGTAAGTTGATTTTTGATTTTAATTGTTGATTTTTAATCTTAATTTTAATTGAATTTTAATTTCCTTTCCAGGTTTAATTATTCGTTTCATTTCTTAAACTGACAGCCAGCTGTGTAGTAGATTTGATCGTTTAGTTTGTAATACCAATACTTTGCTTGTTTTCTTAAATCCCTCATAGCAGTTACACACAGCTGTCACAGGCCCAAAGTGCTAAACCACATTAGCATTTCGCACCTATGGCTGCAAAGCAGTAGTGATACCTCAGAGCAGCAACAGTAGAAACGGAAGTCATAGAACTACACATTTCACTGTGCGCCTGCATGAACAGTAACACTAACAGCAACTAACACCTAACAGTAGAAATCAGTTCAACACAGAACTAGACATTTCACTGAGAACCGTAAACACCAACAGTTTCTGTTCTAACACTAGGGAATTAACAACCATTGGGAGCCACGCTCATTAGAGAGAATGACCGACGAGCAATCCCCCATTCCTGGAGCTGTAGCTCCAGAAGACACCGCATTACGAGATGTGGTGGCTGATGCCCTCAGACTCTCAGCAAGCGAAAGAGAGTACTTTGCGAAATACACTGCTGTCCTATGTGACGAGCAATTAGAGCAGCTGGTGGCTTATGTAAATAACCCAGCAGGTAAGCGAGAGCGCCTGATTCAGGAAGTAATCGGCGAAATACTGCTCATCTATCATCAGAAAATGCAGCTGCAAGCTGCCCGAACCCGGGCACAGAGCGACGAGCAGCAACGCGAGATCTGGACACTCCGAACAGAGGTTCAGGAGTTGTCACGTGGCTGTAGAGCCCTACAGTCAGAAAATAGTAGCTTGCGCAGAGACCTCAGAGAGGTCAACCTAGAACTATCTAAAGCATTAGAGAGTAATGACAAACTGAAAGCGCTTCAAGGTGCTCCAGCAGCCCCGGTAGGTACCGCTACCTCCTATCGAGCCCCTCAGCCCAGTCATTTCTTGGTCTCGGGTCCCTCATTCCCCGAGAGCCAATCCATCTTGCGTCTCGACAAAACGCGTTCCCCAACTAGGAGTAGAGAGGACCGACACCAGGTCCTAGCCTGCCCAGGTAGCTTCAAACCCACCTCAGGCGAACGCAATCCTCCACGCAGTTCACGCGCACGACAAGAACTGACCTCATCCCCCTCAGGGAGGGCAGATGATCGTTGTTACCACCATCGCGAGTATGGAGACTCAGACGACTCGGACGACCCAGGCCCCATCAACCTTGGAGGCCTGCGTACCCGGCAGATTGAGTCTCTTGCAAAAGACGTAGAGCGTTTCAATCCCGATAATCACAAATCGAGCATCGATGACTACCTAAGGGAGATCGATCGCTGCCTCCTTGACTTATCACGCCCCTCAGCGCGCGAAAAACTCAAACTAGTGTGGAAAACCACGACTCGAAACGTCCACGTTTTCATGGAAACGCTCCAGCCAAACATCCGCGACCGCTATTCATCCCTTTGTCACGCCCTTAGGGAGGAGTACTCCCTGTACACCGACCCAGCTTCTGCCACCCTCAGCGCCTTCGCCATTTCCCAGGAAAGGCTAGAGTCCCCGAGAGACTACTTCAGGCGCTTGAGATCTGCGTACTTCCAGGGACGTAACGCCCCAGGGCTAGAAGAAGACCATGCCTTCAAGTCGCTATTCCTGCACAATCTCCACGACAACGTGAGATACGACGTTACCATGCACTGCAGAACGAGTAACCTCACCATGCCAGAGATTAGGAAATATGCGCAACTTGCATGGGAGACACGTGGTCGGCCGATGAATCAGCACGATGACACCGACATAGTCTTGAGCATCCAACAGTCAAGCGACCCCGACCTAGCGTTGGAAGACGACGAGAGGCCTTGGCCTAGCGAGCCCTGGTCACCCCCGAGGAACAAATGACCGTGGCGGTCGAAGGACCCACGGAACCAGAACGGTGAAAGACGCCCTCAAGGGCAACATCAGGTAACACTGACTCGCAGCCCACCTGACTAAGCCAAGTGACCTTTCCCCCAGCTGCCAAGTCGACGTGGTAGGGGGGGGGAAGAGAACTCAGCCCACTTCCGGAAACGACCACTCCCAATTTCGCACCCTCGTTCTTCAACCTTCTTGGGCGACCTTGTCCGCAAAGGCAATGCCCGTTATGTATATATCTATACATATTCTTCAGTCTTACTGGGGGGTGATAACACTCTTGCTCTACCCGACTCCGGGTCAGAAACGAGCCTCATGTGTTCCCCCACCTTTTCACATACACCTCTAGGGTGCCACACCCTTAGAGGCCCTTCGAGCACCCTTTCGAGCACCCTCGCTCGTAAAATCTTTTGTCAACTAAGCCTTGTTCTCCTGCTCTGTCAGCATGATCCACCTCCATCTTGTTCAACGAAGTCACCGCCTTCTTTCAGCCGAGTCACCGCCCGGGCCTGTCAAGTAGCCAGTGCCGTAGGTAACTGAACTTGACTTGTGCGCCGGACCTGTTTCCATCTCTAATTAGGAGGGTGGGGGGAGGGAGATATCACCAGCCCGCCATGACACACTCCAGAGTGAAACTGTTCGCGACGTTTCCCTGAGTGCTGGCGGTAACCTGGGGGGTATGCACCCTCGCCACTTGAACAGCGCGAGGGGGGTGGGCTCTGACAACAGAAACTTAGAGATGCACTTCATAGGAAGTACACTCTAATCTTGTCAGTGTCGAAACCAACCGGCCGAATGGCGGCTTACTTATTGACTACTAACGTTTAATTGCATGCTTCAACTCACCCTGTAGACATGCACTAACTGCTAACACATCCAACTTGAACCAGAACAGTTGCATGACCTGAAAAACGTTCATTGTGACTGTAACCTGATGCTCCACTCTCATAAACAACCCTTTGCATGCTTTATAGACTCTACCAGAAGTAACCAAAGAAGACATAACCTAGGCAGTAGCAGTCAGATGTATCCCAGAACCTCATCCGAGAAGGCTCAGCTGCCAACAGCTTGAGCAGCGAAAATCTCAGCCTAGCTGGTCACACTAGCCGTGTTATCAAAATCTGTAAATCTGCTATCACTACTGTTATGCAACCTTCACAGGTACCTCTGGCCTATAGTCTTAGCAACGCAACTCCAATATCGATAGATTCTAAAACTTAGACACAGGACTCGCTCTAAATCTACCGATCAGAGAGAGATAGACGCACACATCATGTACTAATAGATCCAGAAGACCGACTAAACTGGTTTCCCCTCCTATTCATAACACCACGTAGACAACCTACGACTGCTCCGCCAACGGACTCCAGTCCTGTCTAGGAGTTGAACCAGTAACCACGACACTCCCCCTCACCTGCTTCTTGTCTTTCTATTCTTTCCTTCTATCTCTTTTGTGTTTTGTTTTGTTTTATTTGGGTTGTTGTTTTCTTTGACACTATGCCGCAATGCTAGATTATCACAACATCATAATAGCGATTGAATTATTTGGGAATAATGTTTTGCTCACCTATGATTTGAATTGTGTATGATAGTAGATGTAGGTAAAAGTAGTTAAAGTCATCTGCCCAGATGCCACCTTAGTCATCTGCCCAGATGCCAATGAACCATGAACTTGAGCGCAATGCACCTTGAACTCTATGAACTTGAACACTGCCTGTTTTAACCACTGCTTTTGGTCTCAGGAATACTTGGACTGTCTCACCTCTTCAGGTTTCCCCACCACATGGATGCACGTGCCAGCCCTTGGTTTGCTCTAAAGACCGTAACCTGCATCCCGCTCTTCAGAGCAAAGGGGGGATGTTGGGGTCTGGCGCCACCTCCTGGCTGGCTGAGCTCAACACATGCCACCTCCTGACCCAAAACTCTGATCCCTGCCCCTTTCGGCTTAACCCCCACCTCTCACAGCTGAGGCGGACACTTCATTCGCCGACAACCAGTCTCCCGCTGAGCGGGCAGACTCGGTTATAACCCAGAGCACAACGGAAATCGCCATCTTCACCCTGGACATCTGTCCCTGGGACACAAGGAGACGCATCAGCTTTCTCCCCCCCCCCAGCATCGTGCTGGCGACGAAAGCCACGAGGAACGCGCGGCCTGCAAAACCTCCAACCCTCATCAAACCCTGTCAGGTCTTATGCCACTTTGCTGGTCGAAGTAGTAGCTGTTTTTTTCTTTTTTCTGAGTCTGGCCTCCTCATAACACAACGGACGAATTCCACGATTCCTCCCCGTGTTTCTCTTTTTGTGCACATTCCGGCGGGAAGACTGAAGCGTCTTCCCACTCCGATGATTTCCGGCGAGACGTACGGACCACGGCGTCTCAACCCGAAGTTAAATCATCCTCCCTGCAGCGAGGATTGATCACGTCCCGCGCCTGCTCCAAAGCGAGCCGCGCCACAACGGACCGAGCCGCTCCGCCCCCACCTTTTTCCTCCGGGACAAAGAAGCCACAATCCGCAGCGGACACGCTCCCCGCCGCAAAGAAGCGTCTACCAGTAAGAGTTCATGATTGGCATCTGGGCTAGCTTAGCTTAAATTAACTTAAGTTTCATTCAGGCTAATTCATTTATATGTTGATATTCCCGTGTTTTTGTGCGTTTCTTTACTGTTGCGTAATATCAAGGTATTGCGCAACACCCAGCGGACCTCAGCGCTGCTCCACTGTGCATTCCCGTATTCTGTTCGTGTTAAAGACACCGTCGCATTATACGGAGGTAAATACACAATCATCACGGGCCAGAGAAGCTCCGTTTGTATTGTGTATTAACTGCATTGACTGTTTTCTTTGGGATTATTTTCATTCATTGTATTTCACTTCGTGTTTTATTTCTCTCGTCATTAACTCGACTCTGTGAGTGAGCTAAGAGTCGTATTTATCACTGCATAAGCAGCCGGTAGTTCGGAACCGACAACGGTATGCTTATGCATGATAAAATAGCGTACTTATGCCCCCTTTTGACATCGCAGCAGAAGTTTGATCCATGTCGAGTTCTCTCTCCTTTTTCTTGGCTCATACTCCTGCCAACACAGCAGGAGGTGACCCCCACTCTTTCTCTCTCTCTCACGTAAACACACACACATAGTCTAACCCCTTTGGGGAAACCCCGTTCAATCGATTGCCCCACACACACACACGTGCCTGCACAGACACACGTGGTTACATACAGCAACATTCACGCCACCTGGTGGTAGGTTAGCGGTAGCACCGTCAAGCCCCTCCTTTTCACACACACACACACACACACACACACACACACACACACACACACACACACACACACACACGCACACGCACACGCACACACTTTATTCATTTGTTTAGATATTAAGCACATAAAATAGTATGATAGCGTTTGTTGATTGCAATATTAATTGATCTGATCATTTATTATTCTGATGTAATAAACCCTGTTATATTTTAAAGAGCAGTCGTTTGTGATTACCTGTGCATATGTATGTAATGATCTGTATGCTGTAGCCTGTGTACGGACTCAATCCTTCACTTTCACTCGAATGCGTAGTCGTACCAGACTATTGACATTATGAGTGAACACTAATTATGAGACTTAGTTTTATCGTTTGGTTATCGGTCCCTGTCCGCAGGGTGGTGCCCCGTTATTATTAATAATCATTAATAATTGTTACTCACATTAATAATTCTATTGATGTCAAGAATTCAGTTTCTTAAAGCTGATAACTCAAACACAAGCCCCTATTGATCCCAACAATGTTCTGTAACTGAATGATATCTGGCTCCACTGCCCTGATGCAGGAAAACCTTCCTACAATAATGACCTCTTCAACTAATGGACCCAGTCTGTGCAGAGGCACACATCCATCAGAATACACTACCACGAGCATTTGACACCATCAGACAGTCTAAACAGCAGCCCAGTCTATTGGTGAGCTCGAAGGCTCCACCAGTATGTGTGTGAAAGTCACTGTGCTGATCATCAGCACCAGACAGACACAGGTAGAGACCAGCTGGTGAACATAGAGGAGCCTTCAGCAGCTCAGAGACACGTTCCCCTCAGGAGCTGCTGGAGACCATGAACAGAGCTACACGGAGAGAATATTTCATCAGGTGCACACAAACAAACAACATGAATGTTGATGTTGCTCTGTAGCTGCTGGATGTGTAAATAAGCAACTATTTGCTAACTTAAAAGATGATATGTGAATGTTAATTATATGTTTCCGCTGCCCCGGAGTGAGCCAAACAAACCGGTGTTGCAGGATTAAAGCAGTCTGTGTGCAGAGATGAGATCTCATTCACGATACAATGATCCGGATGGCTACATTAGCTTGGAGCTCTACTAAACAATGACATGGTTGTAGGTAGAGAAGCAGCTGTTTTGGATGATGGATGGCTGCGGTTACACTTGTCTTTTCAATGCAGCTCATCGTGCCAGGGCGCAAGTCTGCCTGCTTCAAAAGCGCATCTTGCTAGCAAGCAGTGGGGCCTGGATCGCATGGAGTTTGGTTCTCCGTGAGGCGTGGACAGAATATGGGCACAATATGTCAAACGAAGGTCTCCATCATCCTCTCCCAACACGGTGTTCCTCTCCCAACACGGAGTTCCTCTCCCAACACGGAGTTCCTCTCCCAACACGGAGTTCCTCTCCCAACACGGAGTTCCTCTCCCAACACGGAGTTCCTCTCCCAACACGGAGTTCCTCTCCCAACACGGAGTTCCTCTCCCAACACAGAGTTCCTCTCCCAACACGGAGTTCCTCTCCCAAGGAGAGCAAAGGGGAGAGAGGAGGGAACCCAGGGCTAGAGTACTGGTGTCTGAATACTGTGAAGTTACTGCTGATGATAACACAACATTTCATGATTCTGCTGCCTCAAAATAAAGGCTTTTAAATAAGAAATACAGGGGATTTGATTTTTAAAGGAAACTGTGCTCCTGCAGGGAGGAAGAGTAGGCAGCAAGAATAACGGTGGGCTCTTATTGTGAAGAATGTATGGGATATGAAATGTGTTGATGCAGTTACAGCCGCTTCTTTGACCACAACTTATATCCATCACTGGCTGATCAGGCTGGTTGCATTGAAGAGTCAAGTGTGGACTCACATATGTGGACATAGCCCAGTTCCATTCTTGAGCATCTGATCACAACGAAAAGACAAGTGCAACCACAGCCGGTGTGTGTGTGTGTGTGTGTATGTGTGTGTGTGTGTGTGCGTGCGTATGTGTATGTGCGTGCGTGCGTGCGTGTGTGTGTATATGTGTGCGTGTGTATGTGTATATGTGTGCGTGCGTGCGACTGACCGGGATGCGTAGAGCTCCCATGAAGCTGATGGCGGACGGCTGCGGTTCCCTCTTCACCACCACCACCGGCTGCATGGGGACACACACACTGTCCCTCGGCAGCAGCAGCTCTGTGTCGTAGCTCTGGAGGACAGAAGGATGATGATCAGGGGCTGCAGGTGGAGCTGCTCCAACTCAGTCCACCTACTAAATGAACAATGAATGGAAGTCATGAGCCACTCATTCACAGGACCGTAGGTAGCGTTCATATGTTTCAGTGACTTTTAACCCACAATGACTTTGTGCAGGACCATCTCAATGGTGACCGTTGACACATTGTGGGACAATAAGTGAAAGAGGAACATAGTTAACTTTACCAAACTGTGATTTAAAGAGCAATCAAAGATGAAACAGAAAGCATTTACAGCACCGCCTGTTATTCTGGGGAAAGGGAAGGTGACACACCAACATGCTTGTGTCAAACACTATCAGTACAAGCATTAATGCAGGACCGCTCACTCATTGGTGTGATAGATGGGTAGGGGTCACTGTGTGGACCAATGCATTAGGGGAATAAAAGATCAAACTGAAGTTTAAAGAACCATTGCATGTGGTAAACCCAACCCAAGTAGAATTCCAAAAGAGTTCAAGAAACCCTGAGGCCAAATCCAAATGTCCCAACTCGACGGCACTCGCAGTGGACTTGAGTGGCGTGCTGCCATCACTGGAGTACAGAGGGCTGTGTAAATCCAAACATCAAACATGCATCAAGTTGGAAAGGGAACACGAGCCCTCTGCAGCCTACAGAGAGTCCAGAGGACGGACATTTGGATTGAGCCTACAAATGATTCGTGTTCGTCCAGCATACCCCAAGATCTGGATGGTAGACTAACTGCTGCCTAAGCAACCACGAAGCCCCTCCAAGCACTAAAGAAACTGACCTTCCTGCTTTGAACACTATCCTCGTGATAGTGGTACACCTGAATAAATTACAATGACACATTAAAATGCATCTCACTCAAGTGCTGGGCAGGAACATCCATCTGTTGATACTCCGTTAAATCATTCATTGAAACAGTTTCCAGTTCATTTGGTGCACTTGTTCAATCTAGAGGCGTTCATCACTGGACTAGAACTACATTGGTTTTATTATTCATTGTGCAGGTTGTAGCTCCTGATGCTCTGGTGTAGATGTTTTACAGTGAGAAGTCTTCAGGTCTGAACATCAGTTCACTTCTGAACATGATTCAAAGCTTCCATTGAGGTCGGGCTTTAAATGTCTGTTGTGGTTGTATACATAGTTGACGGTGCTCTCAGAGTGCTCTCACACTCAGAGCTCAGTGAAAACGTTTCTGAAAGGCAAAACGCCAACAAATATGGATTGAAGCAGAACATTTTGTTAGATAGAAACATTTGAGAAATTAGGACTTTATAAAGTTCTGGAGTTATTGGAAACAGCGTTTTCATTTTGAATGTGAATGTCAATGAATAAAGCTTCAAAGCTTCAAACTATTTGGAACAGCCCGAGCAGCTTTTCTCCTCCCATGCATGATTGATATTTGTCTGTGCGATAAAACAGCTATTTTACCAAATCCATAAATGTTGCAATCTCACACTGCTGTCCGTTAACTTATCTCCACCTGGCGACTGGTTGGACTCGTTGCCTTTGGGTGGAACGATCTTCTCTCAAGAAGCTTCTTACTAGAAGTACTGAGCTCATGCATGAACTGGATTTGACTCGTCTGTACTTGTTCTCACTGTGCTCTTCTCCCTCTTTTGGAGTAAGTGGGGCTCAGTTGGACAAAAGTGACAATACACAATGCAACACACACACACACACACACGGTGACACACACCTGGGTTTTGTTGTCCTTGTATTGCAGATACACCTCCGTGTGTCCATTCACACCATTCCAACTGTTGGCTGGAGCCTGCTTGAAGAGAAGAACCGATCATTTATTCACACATGTTCCACATTCTTTCAGGCTTTAAAGGATAAATCAGAGAAGATGTTGGAGTTCACCAAAGGTGTTTTGGGCATCAGGAGCTGGCTGCCTCTTGTCTTCTACCCCATGTGGGGGACAGAGAGGCAAAGCTACATCTACTTTTCCCAGTTGGCATGTTGTATTGAGCACACGGCCCCCATCAGACAAGCTGAACACCGATTCAAATGCTTCGGGAATGGTGTGGCTGGTAAAGCCCCATCCAAGAGACACCTGTAGGCAGGTGGAAAGAGGCCTTCCCACTGTGGCCCACGCACATTCTACAAGCAACGATTCGAGGACATGGGTATTGCGGCGGCGTGGACGCTGTTCTATCTCTTGCACATGTCGGGCTTCTGTTGAAGGTCTGTGCCGGCTGGAATGATGAAATGGGTGTGTGTGTGTTGCTGCTCCCACGCTGCATGCTGGAGAGGGTATAGGATCGCTAAGCAGCTGGGTGTGCTGCCTTATGCACTGTGGGGTCTGCAAGTATTTGGTTAGGCACGACCTGATTGGC
>CM051688.1:25668118-25700618 GCA_028022725.1 Lycodopsis pacificus | reverse complement strand
GCGGTCTGCGCCGTGCTGTCGTGCCGGGCGTCTGTTGGGGCGACGCCGGCGGAGGTGCGAATGGCCGCCGTAGACCGGCGAAATACATGCTGTGTTTTGAGTGGGCAGCGCGCCGTGTATTGAGTGGGCCGGTCTAACAGTAACTCCCGGGCCACTTTTTCCCCCTAAATTAACAGTGAAAACTCATCATAGCTTAATTTAACATCAGTATTCATAATTACACTTCATGTTTACTTCTCCTGATCTTTACCTCCTATAACAAGGTCCATAGGGGCATCTCAATAAATAAACATGTTATATTATATTGTATTATATTATATAAGTGTTATTTACTGCTTTTTTCATGTTGGAATAAATGTTAAATATTTAACTGCCAAGTAATAATGCGTGTTTGATGCAAATTTTTTTTTGCATGAAATCATACTGGGATGTTTGCTGAAATTGATAGGATGGCCCTCCCTAGAAAACTTTCCACCAGCCGCCACTGCCCAGAGGCCTGCGTGTGAGAGCAGCATATCCAGGGCTGGATTCAGAGAATGCCGGTCGGGAGACTGCTGATGTGGTGCACGTCTTTGCACCAGGCATTTAATAACCTGTTTATGTGTGTCAGACATTATGATTATGTCTCCTCCCCCCCTCTCCCCCCCACCCAGCACCACCCTTTCAAAATAAAAGCCCCATGGATTAACTGTATTTAAACAAGCTCAAAATTAGGCTTTTTTGTTGAAAAAATGAATGCTCTAACTAATACTGCGACAACTACTACTGCTGCTAATATAGTATTACAACTACTGCTACTACTATAACTTTTGCTGTTGCTACTATTACTACTACTGCTACTGCTATTACTGCTACCATCAATATTATTACTATCACTACTGCTATTACTACCACTACTACTTATATGACAACTGCTACTACGACTACTGCTATTCATGCTACTAAAAGTAGTAATACTACTACAGCTATTAGTACGACTGCTACTGGTACTACTACTACTGCTACATCTTCTACTGCCATTACTATTACTACTACTACCACTACTACTACTACTACTGTGATATTAAATACTGTGACCAATACTACAACTATTACGTCTTCTACTACTTCTTCTTATTACTAATACTTCTACTACTAATAATACTTCTACTACAACTATCACTACTACTACTACTACTAGTAGTTATTCTAATGCTACTAATACTTCTACTAATAATACTTATACTACTACAAATATCACCACTGACTTTTTTTAAGCCACAGAAACTGTTCAAATATCAAAATGTTCAGCTCTTTCAGGAGAAGTGTGATATGACTTTTCATATTTGTAATCTTTAAACTTTTTGAATTATTAAGCTTTTTGCAATTTGTTTTTGAATTGGATATCTATTTTCAGTAATGTTTTTGCGATTAATTTCAGTTTTCAGCATTCCAACGCATTTTCAGCAGGAAATGCTTTTTCTAGTTAAGTCAGTTATTAAGTCTTTTTCACCAGTGCTAGATGAGATCCTAGTCAGAACCAACAGCTGTATTTTGTGGCAGGCTGTAGCACCTAGAACCTCTTTAAAAAGCATCACTTAAATAATAACACTAAAACAAAGTAGAATTATATCCAGAGACACGGGGTCGCCATCTTCCCGTCGTGCTTCAGAGCTGGTCTTAATGATCGCTCACTGTTTAAAGCAAACACCTGAGACGCTGCCTAATAAAGACGTGTGGAATGACTCGACCGTACCTTCCTTTTCCAAACCAGTTGCTGATGCAGGTCACTACACTGGGCCAGCCAGTGGTTTGGACCAAGCCGTTGGCCACCTAGAACCACAAGAGGATGAATGAGGACAGTGAGGTATTAGAAACATGGCTGAACAAATGATGGGTGTGAGCCTGTGAAAATGATATATATGATGGATTCTTAGATGCATTACAGTTCTCTCTTGAACGATGATGACTCGATGCAGAAAACTCAATAATCGGAAACTTAAAACTCAATTGTCAACGTTATGATCGCCTGTAACAGTTCTGTGACACCGGGCTGTCCGTTCCATACGGCTGCCCCTGAACGCAACACGCACAATGCATGAGCGTCTAGTTTACGTTCTACACGAGGCTAAACACGAGCAGAGCTTTGGTGATATGGATACAATCCGACTGCTGGAGGAGGGGGTAGGGTAGCAGCACAGCGCTATGCCGCCCCTCACCCACTGGGGGGGGGGGGGGGGGTAGGGTGTTCTTCAGGATGAAATATTGTGTCTCACCTGGACAAATATGTAGAAGCCCAGGTTGTGAATGTTGTAGACGTAACCCAGTCCAAAGAGGCAGGTGAACAGGCCGCTGGTCAGCATGCCCACGGTCAGGTACAGTCGGATGGGCATGCGCTCTCCGATGATGCCGCTGCACGGGCACACAGTGGTGACATCACATTAACCAACAACTTCTTCTCATCAATAAGGGAGGACTACATGTTTGAGTTGTGTCTGTTTGTCTGTGAGGTAGCAGGAGATCTCAAACACTGCATTGAAAGCACAGGACCAGTGATTAGTTCACAGTGGTCCTGGTCCAGCAGCTGCACAAAGTATCTGGAGTGAAACTAACTGCACGAGCTCCACAGGACTAAGCAACACTGTGTAATTGAATACTTTCTTGAAATCAACTTAAAACGTATTAACATGGTGCACTCTTGTCTTGGTGGAGGTTTGTGCTTTGTGAGCGCTCTCTTGTTGGTTACATGACGAGACTGAATGTTATCGTAAGAACAGCTAAAATAAATCTGGACCTAGATGTGTTATCTGGATGTGTTATCTGGATGTGTTATCATAATGACTTTGTAGTTTATCGTATTGATATCCTTTTCTTACCTTCACAAAGTTTGGTAAATGTATTCTTCACCTCTGAATACAACGGTCTTACCTGAGGTACATCCCCACCGCATAGGCACAGAGGAAGGAGTAGTCCATGGCTCCCAGCAGCTGCTTGTAGTTGCTTTTATCTAGAATAGAGAGAAGAGTTGCATAGTTAGGGACAGTAGATCAGCTTTACTTTATCCTCAGCTGTGTTTATTGGTCCTGATGCTTCCACGTTCTTCCATGAGCACAGCTGAGGAGAACACACTGCTACATGCTCTGGACATTATATTTGTATTATTATGTAATCAGTTTGTGTGGGTGCTAAAGGGACAACAGACCAATGGCACACTAGCAACACGTGTACTAAAGTGTTTTGGGAATGTTAAAGTCTCATCCGCATGCCAAATGTCCTCTTTACAGTCATCGCCACTTGAGTGGCCTGTTATTTAGGATGGTTTGATAGACCCAGCCTACTCTCAGATTCTAAATTGAATTAAATTTTAATTTAGTTGCACAGTCATAATTGAACTCAATGGTAACCTCAATGTTGATATAGACACCGATTGACAAGAACATCTCATACGGCACTGACCACTGACAAAATGGTAAAATGTGAGGAGTCCAGCAGATACGAACCAAAAGGCTTCCAGCTACAGTCTGTGGCTGAGTGGAGAGACGGCAGCGAGGAGGACGCCATGGTGGAGAGCTCATTGGCTGCTGAGCAGTTCCTATGGAGCTCACTCTGTCAACACACAACAAGGAGAGCAGCAATCAGACAGGGAGGAAACACCACACTGGACACATTCCATCCCACCCCAGATACAGAGAGAGAGTGAGAGAGAGTGAGAGCGATACAGAGAGAGAGAGTGAGAGAGCTACAGAGAGAGTGAGAGAGCTACAGAGAGAGAGAGAGTGAGAGAGAGTGATACAGAGAGAGAGAGTGAGAGCGATACAGAGAGAGAGAGAGAGTGAGAGCGATACAGAGAGAGAGAGCGATACAGAGAGAGAGAGTGAGAGCGATACAGAGAGAGAGAGTGAGAGAGAGTGACATAGCAAATGAAAAATTATATTATTGCGATAGGCTGAGTGTTGTGATAGACATTGCGATATATTGTAATTTATTACTGCAAATTATGCCGTTTGTCAACATCTGTTTTATCTAATGAGATAACGTTTTTACTTGGTTCATCTCACTTCAGTCCATTTCTAATAGTAATAATAATGAACTAAAATATATATTATTAACTGTTTCCTTTTATTTTATTATATTTTGTTTGTCATCTATAGTGGTGATTTGCATGAAATACACAATTTAAATGATTGGGGGAAAAAGAAAGTATTTTCATTGATAAAAGAAATCTTAACATTAGTCATTTGAATGACGTATTATAAGTTACACAGCTCATTACTCTCTAATATGTATTGATGTTGCTGTGACATAATGATAATATCATCATTTACTTTGGTCAGATGCTCATTTCTCCTGAATGGAGCTTGAAGGCTCAACAGTGGAACTCAATGGAACCTTCCTCCGGCTCTTCTCCGTTACAACAGCTGCTGCTGTCACTGTTACAGCTGCTGTTGACCATTCAAACACACACTTGATCTGTAACTAGTCTGAGGTCACATGACTCTCTGCTCATTAGTATCCACAATGATCTCTCTGCTGATTCAACTCACTTCATACCAGATACAATGTTGCAATGTTAGTTTCCTCTGAAATGTTTACTGCAAAGCTTCAGGTGAGCAAGACCCTCAAACACACAAAACAAAGGGCACACACACACGCGCACGCACGCACACACACACACACACACGCGCACACGCACGCGCACACACACACGTGTTACGTGACTGACTCGAGAGGACACCATCAACATGTCTCAGTGCAGGAGTCAGGACACCATCGATACAGTAGCTCTTTCTATTCATGGTGATGAAACTATGACTTAAACAACCGCAGTTACTCCCGACATCCCTAATTGCAATAGTAATAGTTTGTATAATAAATATTGATACTTGGTATCGATATTTTGTGCCAAAACGCCACACCACAGACAGACTCTTCACATTTGAGCTAACAAACACTAACCAATGGTTAGATATTGAGTTGTTTCTAGAACGCTCTCGACTCTGTTTGGCATGAAGGCTCTCTCACAGACTTCTTCCTGTGGCCTCTCCCTCCTAAGAGAGGTGAAGAGTCTGTGTTATGCTGACGACCTGCTGAGCAAGGACTACAACAGCTGGACATAGTAGAAAAGTTACATTTCACACGTACACAGAAACACCATGTAGAGCAGAATTAGGCCCACTGATAGTTAACATTCAAAAGAGAGCACTCGCATGTTCTGACCACCTTAAATCCTCCACTCCAAAGCCCTCCAAACCCAAGAGCTGAGCCCAGAAAAGAGTCCTCTATGTCAGCTGGTGCTGAGGCTAACTGCCCCTCTCACACGCCATGTGACCAGAGACGACTCACTCTACCACCACGGGAGCAAAGCCACGTACTGCTGTGGACGGGGCGTCAGCAGAACGTATGATAGACACCTACAAAAGTATGGGTAACACGCTGATGGATGAGTTCCTCATACAACCACACTTTAAAGAAAACTAACTATCCCCTTCATGCTCCACAGTTGCTGTGCTTGCACTAGTCATAGCACTGTCATGCAGGTAGAGCGGGTACACACACACAACGCTGACACGCACAGGTCCATCTGTAGAATGGATATCCTCCTCAGCTCCCTGCTTGAGGAGCAGGTTACTATGGTGGCATTGCTGAAGCTGGTAGCAGAACTGCTGCTCTGGTATGTGTTGCCACAGTTCCTCATACTTCACAATGTTATCCCTTTAATGGACAGCGGCGGTTAAACACAGAAGGCTAATTCCGTACTAAGCTTAAGTCTAGCCTCCAAATAAGATCATCAATGGCAGGCTCATCTTAATGGTGTTCACTTTTAGACTGGGGATGCATCAGCGTCAGGGAACTGGCTCGGGGCGTGTTGCTGTTTGTGTGGATGCAGATGCATGTCATGTTTATCCAATAGGGACAAATACATATTCCAATATACAAAATGAGAATTGCACAACAATTTTCCAGTGCAATGCATCACAGCATGTTTAGCTCCTGTCCCTAGAGGGGCCTCTGATGCCAGGCATGTGAAGCATTGAGTGTACAATAACCATGAGCATTCGTTACCTTGACGATGCTAATGGGTTTCCTGGAGAGGTGGAAGCTGGTGTAGAGCAGGAAGGTGAGGAGGAAAGTGAGAGCTCTGTACCTGCAGAGAGGAAACACAAGAGGGCAGCAGTGAGCGCTGAAGGACCAGAGAACAGATCCCCCCCTCTGACCCTCTGAGGGGAACCAGCATGTCCTGTCAGTGTGAGGTGAGGGGGGGACAGGACACAGATCACGCTTGTAGCCTCCTTCATTGTCAACAATACGTCTCATGAGCCAACAAACAGTCTCCGGCTCACTCTGGTTCTCATGAGAACCAGAGTGAGCCGGCTGATTGTAGAGTAACTACGACTTAGATGGGACTTGGCGAACTCTAAGACGGGGATGTGGGACCGCGGGTACTTTCGGAGTGTACACGAATAAAAGGTGAGCAGAGCCGTTTTAATACAAATCTGTTTTGGTAATCTTAGCCGAAAGTGTTCACGGACCGCATAGACCCTGAAGGCCGCATCTGGGCACAGAGAAAGACCGCAACACTAGCTACAGAGCTACGTGCTAAGAAGGTTTAGAGAGCTAAGCGCTCAAGAGCTAGGAGCTCCGAGGGTCCGGTAAACTAGGCGGACTGAATCTGGTGGCAGGGTACGTAGGGTAAAGGCGACGGTCCCCCTGGGTCCTGTTTGGCAGGTTTGGATCTGGCGAACCGACTCTTAACGGGAGGGAATAAATTGATACGAGCTTAGAAGCTAACAGAACTGGTTGCGTTCTAGAGTCGAGCTCTGCGGCGACAGACTGACTACTAAGAAGCGCTATAATTAACTGAGTTCAGGGGAACATAATCTGGGGTGGGTAATATAGGTAATGAGTGGGTAATATGATAACAGGCATTTGGTGGAGTCGGGCGGACTGGAGAAATATCTTCGGGTCTGATAAAGCTAAATAGCCTGTTAAACCAGAAGAAACAAAAACCTCTGGGAGGTCGGATCTGGGATCCGTGACCGGGTTAGAGTCCCGCGTCCAAAAACCTCTGGGAGGTCGGATCTGGGATCCGCAATGTGATAAAACTGTATTGATGAAACTGTATTGATGAAACTGTCTTACACTGTTTTTTAATGTTTTAATGAATGTTCTTAATTGTTTACTAAATTGGGGTTCCTTGAAAAAGGCAGTTTTTGCCTATGTGATCAACTTGGAGTGTGCTTAGAGAAGAGAGAGAAGTGGAATGTATAATGAGAGTTTGTTGGACAAAAAATACTGCTGTCTCTGTTTCTCTGTCTCCCACACAATCTGAGTTGTAAAAGGTGGAGATTGCACATGTGTTCTGGTACGAGGACCAGGAATGGTGTGAAAGGACATGTCTGACTGGCAGCAAGTCAGACTCAATTCACTGACTTCAAAAACACCGATGATCCTGGCAGCAGAGCTGGTTACACCCACTGAGACAGCAGCTGCATTAACCCCCCTTCCCCCAAACCACTCCACAACCCCCAACCGGAAAGGACAAAGGCACTGGCAAGCTGAGCGGTGTCATGGACAGTTCTCTTCACCACCCACACGAGAACGAGCTACCTGAACAGTCACTGCACTCACAGACTCAACTGAACTTTTTGACAGTGATACACACTTACATGAGTGAAAAGCAAATTCCCCACCCTTGGACGACGAAGAAACACCCAGAACTATGTGACCTTAGAGGCACAATGTGTTGTCTACTGTTTTTTAGCATGTAATTTGTAACACCTATTCTGCTTACACATCATGATGACACCTATGTGTAAAGAATAATCCTTTTCCCTCAACAGCTTGTACTTACTTTAGTAATGCTTCACGAGAACTGTTATAAATGCTTTTAAATGTTTTAGGACTATACAGGGCAACCAGTTATGAGTGGATGATGCCTTGATGGATACAACTGTTTAATGTACTCACTCTGAAGAGTGAGTAAAGGGGGAATTGTGAGGGTTTTAAGTTTTATTTCATGCATTGAGTGTCTGTGAGATGGGGTTTGAGGAATGTGCTGGAGTGGGGGTGGTGTGAAAGTGGCAGGGAGAGGTGTGAAGTTTAGGACAATGGGGCATAGGCCCAGGTGGGGCTTGTTGGACTTCAGCCAATCAGTGAGCTGATCGATGAGCTGAGGAATGCAACTTTGAGGGGACAAAGGGTTTGAAACTTTGGGGGATTTCAGATCTTCTGCTGGCCACCGAGGAGGCAGACCAGCCTTCTGGGTGGCTCGGATTGGATCTCACATTTGATTTTATATATAGGCGATTGAGACAGCATGGCTGCAAGGGGGGGGGGCGATTTCTCTCTGTGACCAGAAGTTGTGGCCTTAACACTTAACCTGTTTAACCTGTTGGAGCTGTTCATGCCCGTTAGATCGGTTTGATTTGTTTGAATGCTTTACATAATCTTTCCTACATCTTATCCTGTAATAAATACTTAAGACAGAAAGCTTAAGGTACTTTTGATTTCTCTCAAGGAAATACCTTCATTTCCACCACACACACACACAGACAGGGATTCATGCACATACAAACAGCCTTTAACGTGAACTATGCACACAAAGAGAATAAATAATTAAATCCACAAACAAAGAGACAAAACAAAACAAATCTAATAAAAATAAAAGGTAAATGGACTGTACTTGTATATTTTCTAGTCTTTTCGACAACTCAAAGCACTTTAACACTACATGTCATCATTCACCCATTCACACCCTGGTGGGAGGGGCTAAGTGACGCCTGCCTATCAGAATAACTCATTCACACCCTGATGGGAGGGGCTAAGTGACGCCTGCCTATCAGAATAACTCATTCACACCCTGATGGGAGGGGCTAAGTGACACCTGCCTATCAGACTAACTCATTCACACCCTGATGGGAGGGGCTAAGTGACACCTGCCTATCAGATTAACTCATTCACACCCTGATGGGAGGGGCTAAGTGACGCCTGCCTATCAGACTCACTCATTCATACACCGTAGGCTCAGCTACGGGAGCAGTTTTTGGGTTAAGTGTGTTGCTCAAGGACACATCGACATGCGACCAGCGGAGCCGGGGATCGAACCGCCGACCCTCTGATCGAAGGACGACCTGCTCTCCACTCAGCCACAGTCGCCCGAACGTATCAAACAAGAAATGGATACTCAGACATCCTATCAAAACATTATTCTGGATTTAATTTTCTATCTGTGGATTCTGTTTACATTTATATATAATCACGATTCTGTTTGTAGTCATTTATATATAAATCACAGAAGACATCTGTGCATCCATCGGCTATGTCTTCACAGACAATAGCTGTTTGCTGCTATATTAATGTTGACAAAGCGATCTGTATTCCTGACGAAGCCAAACATCATTAACAGCTGTCAATGTTACATCCTTCCGAGTTTCATACATGCAGGATATCCGCCGTGTTGTGTGTTCTGATTTGATCTGTGCGGATAAGAAGAGGATAACTCCTGAGACACATTCCGGGGTTCTCTTCCTGTCTTATCGTTGACATGTAAACATCGTCCATTCCTCACGACAATGCTCCTCTTGAGCTCTTCTCCTGTGAGTGAACAGTTCCAGATCATACATTTCATACAGCCGTCCATCTTGTGCTGGTGGTTCTGCCTTGTGCCATCTCTTCATGATAGCCTTCTTACAAGCTGATAGCAACACTTTCAGCAGATAGCCGTCTTGTCTTCACACAATATCTGCGGTCATGTTACCAAAGTAGAGTGACATACAGGACTTGGGTACATCACAGCCCAGAATTTTGACTATAACCATATGGACATTTCCACAGAACTGTACAATTTGCGGACACAACCAGAATACATGGGAGTGGTCTACATTTACTGCCCCACATTTCCTCCAACACGGTTGGACAAGAGACAGATATTTGCTTGTAATTTGGGGGATAATAAAGAATCCATTTCACGACTTGTTTGAAGCCGCTCGGCTCCAGACAGTTGTATGAGGCCCTCTAGCAACACCCTTTGGTTAGCTACGTTAGCTACGTTAGCTACATCACCTGCCGTTGATTCTGCGTCATTGGCCACCATCGTCGTGATTATTGACCTCGGCAACACCCGGGTTTTCTTGTGATTTGTTTATTGTCTTGTCAGACTTACACCTCATTTGTGATTTCACTCCTCTCATACGCAACCTGATCTTATCTTAGTGCAGATCTATATTAATAGGAGGGATTTTGAAAAACGACTGAGGAGCTCACCACTACACGTCATGTAGCGCCACTGGAAGTCTGATCAACCTGACGTTGTGTGTGTGTGTGTGTGTGTGTGTGTGTGTGTGTGTGTGTGTGTGTGCGTGCGTGAGCTGACTGGAGAGAAACCAGTGGAGTCAGCTAGCTGACGTGTGAGCGCGTTCCAGTGTGTGTCAGTGTGTTGCTGACAACAACAGCAGCAACACAGCTGGTAAGGCGCTGCTCTAACCCAGATGTCACTGACACCACACTGCGTGCTGAAGCTGCACCAAATATGTATCTACCTCATAATATCCATCCTTATCCTCATATAGCCCGGCTGATTTGATGACGCTTCAAAACTTCCACCGGTGCCATGTTGATCAAGGTTTAATCAGTATTGGACTCATCAGGTGTTGGTCTTTGTTTGGTCCCAGTAAACATGAAGTACGTAGACTCCATCAGAGACTATTTCACTCCCATCGGCTCACAATGACTCCATAACGGACGGCTGGTGAAGTGGCTCTTTAAGCTGGAGCTCATTCTAACTACTTAATAACGAGGTGATATAAAACTCCATACTTCAGAGTTTCTGCCTCGATTTATTTAAGAGTTTGAATCTGCAAAGCAGCCGAACGAGTAACTAATATTGTCAAATAGATGTAGTGAAGTTAAAAGTGCAATATATTCCTCTGAGATGTAGTGGACTAGAAGGATGAAGAGACGGGAAATGGAAATACTCAAATTAAGTACAAGTATCTTAAAGTTGTACTTAAATACAACTTAAATACCCTAAATGTAATTAGTTACATTTCACCTCTGCTAATGCAAGTGTATAAAATCCTTTTTTTCTTTGCTCTCAACGTGCACCAGATTGAGGCGTTTAACTTTAAAATGTACACGATCCTTTGGGAAACACTGTGTGAAGACTGTACTCACTAGTACAACACATGAATCGGTTTCATCCTGTTGGAGGAACGTTTGTGATTAACAGCTACAGGGCCCAGCCTCCTCTATGCGTGTGAGCTGTTTCTAAAGATTTACTGACAACCAAAGACCGAACTACAAGAAGAGACGGGCTAACACGTTGGTGGTTACAGTTTTCATGAGACATGTTAACAATAAGAAAGAGATACAATAACAGCCTTTCATTTAGATTAATCTGATGATTCTTATACGCCGTATGTAGCCCCACGTCTGCCCAACACTACGATGCCAGCTAATGTTTGAAAGGCAGCTGAAAGCCCTCAGTAGAATGTAGTAGTTCCTGTTCTCAGGACTCTGCTGCACCATCCTCAGTGACGAACCTCATGGGAATGCATGACCTGACATTACTGCTCAGCCCACATGGACAGAGAGGTCTGTGTGCTGACTGACACACTCACATGTCCATATGTCACAGACATATCTAAATAAATGATATCTCGATTAACTGTGACATCTTGTTGAAATAGTCTTGGATGGGGAGAAATTCAACAAGTCAAAATGAAATAAGCACATCTGCACATCCACATTCAATAAACGGATTGCCAATGACTGAAACAGCTGGCAAACAATTCACACTTTCACATTAGCTGCACATTGATGGCAAATTGGCAGAAACAGAAACTCAGAGGAAAGACCAACTACGTAAAGACTATGTAAAGAGACTACACCCGCTTAAACACACACAACCAGGTTCAGACTCACCACTGGTCCCTGTCGAAGGACACCAGCAGGCGGATCCCAGGAGGAACGGAGGCCATGTTTGGGCACGGATATTGAGAGTGACAGTGACGGGCAGCCGGTGTGGCCTCACGCTGAGGAGGCTGATGGGGTACACACAAACACGGTGGCGCCCCCGTGGCTCATCTCCGTCTGAGAGGAAGCTGCTTGCAGATCGGCAACATGAGGATACACGGTCGTGAGCACTGGAGCTGGAAGGACAGCACAAATCAGGAGTCTGAGAAGATGACAAGAGAGGGAGAGGGGAGGGTGAGGGAGGGAAGAAGAAGAGGAACCGGTAAACGTAATGGTACATGGACTGTACTTGTGTTTCTCTTTTCTAGTGTTCCGTCCAATCAAAGCTCTTTAACACCACATGTCATCATTCACCCATTCACACCCTGATGACAGGACTACCATGCATGGGGCCACCTGCCCACCAGGACTCGAACATTCACACCTATACACACACCGCAGGAACAGCAGTTCCTGTTGGAAGTGCAGTGTTCATATATCTTCCTTTGCCAAATTTCACACGGCCTCGTCTATACCCCGTTGCTCCGTGCCTGTTCCCCGTACATGAACGCAGCAAATCACGCCTGGTCTCCAGTCCGCCGGGCACACCACATGATGTTTGCTGCGGCTGAGGAGCATCCGGACCTTCAGACGGGAACAGCGACCGACGCTCGTGTCGGGCCGAAGGCTGTTCTCTCATAATCCTCAACACCTCCAGCCTTCAACAACGTATCGACAGAGACACGGCCGACCAGCAGAGGAAGCGACAACACCTTTCCGCTCATGCGTGAAACAATACGGCAGCTAGCGAATCACATCGCGGCTAGATCAAACGTTCAACCGCCGACCTTCGGTCCGTCTCGTGACGTTACCCGATCACAATGAGCCACGAACACTCCATTCCTGCTGCTGGGCTTACCTCGAGGGAAAGTCGACGGTTTCGTCTTTGTTTGTGCCTTCAGTTGCGCGATATGTCCTCCACTTCCTTGTTGTGTCCACTGTCACCTAGCCACTCACACACACACACGCACACAGCTGGGCTGCTCGCGGCGCACGCTCCTCTCTGCTGCTCTGACGTCACTCCCGGCTCCTGCTGCCTCAGATGGTTGTTTGATCTTTGACCAGAGCCTCTCACTGTGGGCCACAGTCAAACATCACACTACTATCACACTACTATCACGTCCTGATGGGCACCTTGCATGGTAGCCCTGTCATCAGTGTGTGAATGGGTGAATGATGACATGTAGTGTTAAAGAGCTTTGAGTGGTTAGAAGACTAGAAAAGAGATATACAAGTACAGTCCTTTTACCATTTACAAAGTTTAACTTCTCTGTTCGAGGTCCTGGATTTAAATGAGGCAGAGAATCTATACAGTCACTTTCTGCTTTTGGACGACAAATTGGTGGAGATAATATCACACAGTCTACAAATGTCAGTTTTAACAATTGTGCTCTTCATGCTCTGTTTTATTTGATATTGCACTGGAAGCTCTCCACAAACATTGGACATACTGAAGAACCTTGGAAAGACTGACTTGGGTACATCTGAAGTCACTCTACTCTACTGATGTCAGAGCATCAGCTAAGGGATGTGATCTATACAAACAGCGATCACTTTGCAGGACTGTGTTTGCAGTTTAATAGTAAAATACTCTTCCGTTTTTCATCACTTTTTCTTTTATTCCCAATAGATTTAGGCTACATATGATCTTAGTCAAAACCTTCGAATGAGGCTGGTTTTCCATCTCTGCACACTGATCATGTACATGTATAATTATTGGGCGTGTGCCTAACCTTGTGGAGCTGTTGCCATAAATTGAGCTCATGCACTGTATGTATGCATGTAGGCTATAGCTATAATAGCATGTCAAGTATTAACAGCCAGGCAAGGAGAGGTATCTTAGCGTGTAAAGCCCCATCAAATTACAGAAATTGATGAACTAAACGTGGCATGTGGAAGAGTACGTGTATTCATCTTGGCCATGCTCAGGACATCATATAAAGGGTGACGAGGTCTAGCTGTTTTTTATTACAGCTACTATGCCTAGTGCAGGAATATTTGTATATTTTGTCTGTTTTCGATATAAAAATGTACATCTATTCGTTTATTTATTTGTAACATTTTAAGCGTTTATTTAATACATATTTTGAACATTTACTTTAAAGAATGGTTTAATTAATTTGTGTTTGGCGTTTGGGCTGGTCAAGAGAACATAGTGTGTCCTCAGTGTGTTTTTGTTTCTTTGTAAAATGGGGTACATAACTCTGGTACACACGCCAACATGGTAGGTGGTGGTAACGCACCTTAACGCTGGTTGCCACCCGCCATCGAACTGAAGAAGAAGAAGAAGAAGAAGATGAAGAAGAAGAAGAAGAAGAAGAAGCTGCCCCCGGGACGTCATCAGTCCGCGCCGTATCGTGGAAACGTGGGACGGAGAGGGCGCGAGTAAAGCGGATACGAGTGAAGAGTCCCCACGTGAATCGGTGTGAACATGGCGTCGATTCAAGAGCCAGAGGTCCAGCTCGCTCAGAGACTAGCTTCCAACGAGAAGCCCGTCCGGACCAAGGCTGTGAAGAAGCTGAGGAAATACATCCATGTCAGGTCTCACATCGCGACAGGTAACGTAGGCAGTCCGCGCTACGCAGCTAGCGTTAGGTATCTCTGTCACAGCTGGCTAGCATCAGCTCAAACGCTAACGTTAGTAATAACTGGAATTGGGTAGCACGCTAACGAAACATGTATTGTTAACAGCGACGGGTTGGTTCAAACCACAACTGTTTGAAAGGGAATTGGTCGCAGTCTGACGCACGTGTGGTGTTGGTAGCAACACTTGGTGAACACGTGTAGCTGTGAGGTGAAAGGCGGTTTGTGTGTAACTAGCTAATGTAACAGTTAAGCGCAATCTGCATTGCCACCACAATAACCAGAGCAGTAACCTTGTTACAGTATTTGTTGCACAATATTATTTTATAGTTTCATAAAAAGTTCTGCAGATCTGTAACGGAAGATTTTGTCCACTGTCGGAATACGTTGTAGTTGTCCAGTCCATAGAATGTCTTTAAAAAATGGCCGCTGCTGTATTTGTATGCAGTGTAGTCCTGGACTCGGGACATGTCTCACAGTCTTGTGTCCTCCTGTGTAGGTGGATTCACAGGTGATGAGCTGCTCAAGCTGTGGAAGGGTCTGTTCTACTGCCTGTGGATGCAGGACAAACCTCTGCTCCAGGTATGCTGTGCTACTGTCCGTGTGCATGGCTTACACACTCGTATCGTGGGAGCTGCTGTGAATACACGCAGTGCTCGTCATCCCTCTGTGGCTCAGCGGTAGAGCACGGTGGTCCAATCGGAGGAACAGTGCTTTGATCCCAGGCGCCGCTAGTCCATGTCAAAGTGGGCAATACACTTATGTTAGTTAGTTAGAGTCCTGGTGTGCAGGTGGCACCTTGCCATCAGTGTATGGAAGTAGTGTTGAAGCTAGTGGTGCAACGCATCATACAACTCACGGCTCGGATCAAAGATCGGATCAGCACAAAAGAAAAAAAGGAGCAAATATAACTTTTACTAATTTTTCTTTAAATAAAAAAACTAAATTCAAATGATAAGGCAATAAAAGACTGTAATTTTATGGATTAAAACAATTATTGTCATTAGTAGTTTTAATGATGTATTATAATCTGTTTGAAACTATTGTAAACGGGTCATAAGTCCCTGGAACGAACGGTTGGGCCGCTGCTTGCTGACGGGCTGAGCCGCGAGCCTCTTTAAACATGTAGAGAATGTGCCCGTGAGGTCCAGCCAGCCTCAGAAGGGTCAGAATGTCTTTGGTTCATTATGAAGCTGTCGAGGTAGTTAATGCAAACACTGACCTCTAGTTCTAGTGACGACATCTTGATGAAGAATGAAAACCTACCCAGAGTCCAAATCAGAGATATTTAAAATTGTCATAAATCCAAAACTGTGATTTTTAAACCGTGTTCAGTCTGCTGCCTGATTCAATGACTCTGTTCTTCACGTTTCTTCTTTAGGAGGAGCTGTCCAACCAGATCTCCACCCTGATCCACAGCTTCCAGGATATTGACGGACGTAAGTTGCCCACGCCTGATTTCATAACGTGGTAGGATTTGATATGAGGCACATCAGAAAAGCTCTGCAGCCTGTTGCACCAGCTATACATGAGTTCTCTCTTCAGTCAGGGTGTAGGTTCCACGCTCAACGGGTTAGGGTGATACTAGGGCTGTGTCGATGTTTGGTTGCACCAAAGAGATGCAGATCTTTCTTTGTGACTGTGGCATTAAGTCCACTCTTACCAAAATATTGTTTCCAAAATAACATTTTTACTTTCTGTGGCCAATCGGTGAAAAGCACTCTTCATGTTGCAGTTTAGAGAAGAGGTTCTAGACTAAAATGGTTATTATTAATCACCAACGATCAACCAAAAGGAAGATGAAGTAGAGCAAAGCGTTATGATCGGGGGATAGTTTGCAACCCGAATCAACAGGTTGTGCTAACATAAACGGATGAAATTATTATGTTACAACAAAAATCATGATAATTTACACCGGCAAAATTATCAAAGTAGTATTTGTTAATAATAAAGTAATCTAACCAGATGTTTGCTTGTGAATGAGGCACAGAGGATGTTTTACATGTTGACACTTTATTGTGCATGTTGACAGAGCTGGTTTGAAAGAAACTATTTTTATTGTCATATACACATAATTTGACTTCTGCATTTGACCCATCCCTGTATATAAGATGCCAATGACAGTCGTCCGGGGAGCCGGGGGTTCAGTGTTGCTCAGGGACACCACGACACGTACCGGTCGGGGATCGAATCGTTGACCCTGCGGTTACCAGACAACCCTCTAAACCCAGTGAGCCACGGTCGCCCCGTGATGATCCAGTAGCAAAGTCATAGTGCCAGATACAAGCTGTCTGACACCTAGCCTGCAGAATGTGTACACGTTGTGTCTTACACACGTTCAAATGTTAGGACACTTAAACTCCGACTGTAGTTAGTAATTACGTTCAAACAAGGCTACTTTTGAGCTTCAACATAGCCGATGCAACCCAGTGCTGTCCTTTCATGATGATGATGTGCCGTTTCCTGCAGAGCTGTTGTACCTGGAGAGCTTCCTGCAGACCTTCAGGAGAGAGTGGACTGGTATCGACAGGCTGCGCATGGATAAGTTCTTCCAGGTTAGTGTGGAGAGAATGCTGAATGACTTTTAGCCGTTTGAAGTAACTGATGCAGTGAGATGCTTCGCTCTGGCATCAAGTCTTTTGGTTTAGAATCGTCGATCAGTGAGCCATAAAGCTGATTATAAACACTGTTCTCAGTACTCGGTAGAGTTGCACCGATGACACTTATTTTTATTTTTATTTATTTTTTATTTTTTTACACTTACAATTGAGTGCTTGCTAGGACCGATACGAGTATTAATGAAAGCATTACAATTCTAACAATGAGTGGGTGAAATCCTCACGATACCATTCCTTAGTCAGAATCATTAAGTTCTATAGAACTGCATGCATCCCAACGGCTTTAGAATTAGACTGCGTGACCACAGGGCGCTGCGTTGGTTATTGCTACAGGCCTTCCACACAGCACACATTGAAATTTCAGGTATAAAACTGATTAATGGCTGAATTCCATTTAGCTGTTTAATTTTTGGAATGCTGTTAAGCATTCCAACTATTGTTCTTCGAATCTTTATTGTTGTAATGCTGTTAAGCATTCCAACTATTGTTATCCTGTTTTCTTTATTCCACTATTTCTTCCGTCCCCCCCCTGTTTCGTCGCAACGCTTCTTCTTCTTCATTTTTTAAGCTACAGAAACCGTTCAACTATCAAAATGTTCAGCTCCTTCAGCTCATCCGTGCTATATCTCTTCATATTTCTAACCTTTAAACTTTTTGAATTGTTAAGCTTTTAGCAACTTTCTATGGAGAATATTTTCAAATCCTCTTAAACTTCAACTTTCAAATCCTTCAACTTCCTCATACTTTCAGCTAAAGGCACCATTTCAACTTTCAAATGTTGAGAAAACTCTGAAATATTGCGCATAATTCAGCTTTCCGATATCTTTTCAACTTTTTGAACTGCAGCAATTTAACTTTTATGATTTTTCAGCCCTTTTCTGACTTTATAATGGGTGTGTATTGCACAGCTTAGTGTGTGATGTCACTGCTAGAGTGAAGAGCAGCTTGAGATTCTTGTGGAAAAAACATATGTGTTTTGCCACTGTGTCCACAATCTTCACTCTTCATGCATCATTTCTGGATGTAAAAGTAGCTAATATTGTCCTTGTCGTAGAAACATTACTGTGGAATCCCACAGATTTCCACATTTGACACAGAAGCCATTAATTGACAGGAAAACCAACTTTCTGCTCCATAGAGACAAATGTTAAATTTTGCTTCAAAAACATCTTCCACAGAACACGGTACCCCATTTCTAGATCGCCAGTTAAGCCACATTTCTTACACTACAGACACAATTCTTACAGGATCTGTTCTTCGACTCAGCCTTCCTCTCAATTATTAATATCTGAGCAATAGGAGCTACGGTTATGGGAGTTTTGATGATTTGTTTGAGAGGTGTTTCCCTGTGTTATCTCCATGAAATGGCTTCAGGCACACAGGTGTTCACGATTGAGCCAGTAATTAGTGATGTTTATAAACACACAGACACACGCCTGTGTGTGTGTGTGTGTGTGTGTGTGTGTGTGTGTGTGTGTGTGTGTGTGTGTGTGTGTGTGTGTGTGTATAAAAATAATGTCATTCAGGTCTTAGGACTCTTTAGAGGTCTTTCCACCCTCCTCCACCCCCCCACACACACCATTTTAAAATAAAAGCCCCACAGAATGAATCCTAACTGAAATGCTTGTGATGGAGCCTGTCATTTAATAACCTCTGTTTATGTGTGTCAAACATTATGATTATGTCTCCTCTCCCCCACCCAGTCCCACCCTTTCAAAATAAAAGCCTCATGGATTAACTGTATTTAAATATTAAACTCAAAATTAGGCTTTTTTGTTGAAAAAATGAATGCTCTTACTAATACTGCGACAACTACTACTGCTGCTAATATTTCTAGTATTACTACTACTACTGCTGCTACTACTTCTACTACAACTTTTGCTGTTGCTACTATTACTAGTGCTATTACTGCTACATCAATATTATTACTACCACTACTGCTATTACTACCACTACTATTACTTATACTACAACTGCTACTACTGCTATTCATGCTACTACCAGTACTAATACTACTAGAGCTATTAGTACGACTGCTACTAGTGCTACTTCAAATACTGCCATTACTTTTACTACTACTACTGTTATATTAAATATACAGCTATTACTACTACTACTGATACTAGGCTACTACTTCTTCTGAATACTAATACTTCTACTACTAATGATACTTCTACTACAACTACGACTTCTACTATTACAAATATCACTACTGCTACTACTACTACTTATTCTAATGCTACTAATACTTCTACTTCGACTACAACTTCTACTACTATTACTACAAATATCACTACTTCTTAAATGTGTTTAAGCTACAGAAATTGTTCAAATATCAAAATGTTCAGCTCTTTCAGGAGAGGGGTGCTTTGACTTTTCATTTTTGTAATCTTTAAACTTTTTGAATGAAGCTTTTTGCAATTTTCTTTTGAATGGGATCTCTATGGAGAAAATCTTCAAATCCTGTTATACTTCAACTTTCAAAGCCTTCTTCTTCCTCATACTTTCAGCTACAGACACCATAGTTAGATTTCAACTAGAAGGTTTTTCAGCAGTGCAGTTTAAATGCTTTCGGGCTTCAACATTTTTCAGACAGTCTCCCATTTCTTAATTTTCAGCAATTTTTTCACAATTAATTTCAGCTTTCAGCATTCCAACGCATTTTCAGCAGGAAATGCATTTTCTAGTTTTTCTTGGTGTTGTGCATGCAGGCTCACTGTCACCCTCACTGGGACACTAGAACAGTCATACTCTGTGTCAGCGTCATCAGAACTTGATCCGGTATCCACCGCTTTGCAGATTACAAGCCGGACCTGTCAAATCAATTCCTCCTCGTATGAGCTCAGTGTGGATTTCACATCTGGTCTCTATCTGAGACATCTGGAAAACACAGAACAACAAAAATAACACCAGCCAGTAGATGTGCAACGGATCACAAACCTCACGGGTCAGATCGTACCGTGGTTTTTACCACGGATCGGATCAGCAAAGAAAGGGGGGGGGGGGGGGACTCTCACTGAGGGGGCGTGTCTACGGCTCCTGTCTGTGACTCTCACGGAGGGGGCGTGTCTACGGCTCCTGTCTGTGACTCTCACGGAGGGGGCGTGTCTACGGCTCCTGTCTGTGACTCTCACGGAGGGGGCGTGTCTACGGCTCCTGTCTGTGACTCTCACGGAGGGGGCGTGTCTACGGCGCCTGTCTGACTCTCACGGAGGGGGCGTGTCTACGGCGCCTGTCTGACTCTCACGGAGGGGGCGTGTCTATGGCGCCTGTCTGACTCTCATGGAGGGGGCGTGTCTATGGCGCCTGTCTGACTCTCATGGAGGGGGCGTGTCTACGGCTCCTGTCTGTGACTCTCATGGAGGGGGCGTGTCTACGGCTCCTGTCTGTGACTCTCATGGAGGGGGCGTGTCTACGGCTCCTGTCTGTGACTCTCACGGAGGGGGCGTGTCTACGGCTCCTGTCTGTGACTCTCACGGAGGGGGCGTGTCTATGGCTCCTGTCTGTGACTCTCACGGAGGGGGCGTGTCTATGGCTCCTGTCTGTGACTCTCACGGAGGGGGCGTGTCTATGGCTCCTGTCTGTGACTCTCACGGAGGAACGATCTTCACACTGAAGTGTTGCGTGAGGGGATTTCATAGCGTGGCTCAAACACTTTAACCAGATTTAGAAATCCTTTGTTTTCCACACCGGAGTGTGGCCTCGTGTCTGCAGCAATAAAGACCCCAATAGATGATGTGATGGCTTTAGCCCGGTCTGATTCTGCACACCCTTTCTAAACGCCGCGGTGATCCCTTGTTGTTGGTGTGGCGTGGCCCCCGTCGCTGACAGACCAGGCTGGTGGCGCTTCATATGTGTGGACACGCCCCATGTTCTGCTGTTGTGTCTTTCTCGTTGAACGGGGGGCTTCTGAAGCTCCTCCGCTCACTGTGACTTTCACCATCAAATGCTTTGATCCTGCTCCACTACTGCTTTATATCTGTTCACTGACACTCTGCAAAGATATTTAGACGTATTACCTGAAAACATACGAGCAGCAGTGAAACTTTATTTTACACTATGATTAAGGTGGAAAAAGAACGTGCAGTTAATCGGCGGTTCACGTGTGTTGAGTGATCGACCACCAGCATCCGGGCTCATATCCTGCTGGTATAAACACCTGATAATCAGTACCAGTAAAGATCAACACACGCATTACAAGAGGAGCAGCAGAGTACACGTCCTCAGAACGAACTGCACGGTTCCATGAAGACTCCAGCTGTGTCATCTTTAAGTTATGATAATTGAGAGATTTTGGATGTTTTACGTCTTAATAATCCTGATGATTATTTTCCCTTCTCGTTTGTTAACAGCTGGTTCGCTTCATGTTCAGACAAACCTTTGAGATGCTGAAGAGGAGGAACTGGGAGAGCAGGTAATGCACTCAAACTTCTCCGAAACCTTTTGGTCTCATTCAGTAGTCAATAACTCTGTCCCACGCCTCCTCAGTGCGATCGCCAGGTTTCTGGAGCTGCTGACGGCACAGCTCCTGCAGAGCGGCAGCGGGGCGCCCAGCGGGCTGCAGTTCCACATCCTGGACCTTTACATGACCGAGCTGGCAGCTGTGGGTTCAGCAGAGGTACAGCAGCACCACTGTCTAAGTGTGTCATTGGGTTCATGATGGAGGAGAGCTGATGTTCTACAAATACAAAGTACTATTTACAGATACGTACACCCATGTATGTGTCATTTTGGGTTCTCACAAATGCATGTTCCAATCTACACACTGATAGCGAGCAGCATGTACACACGCAACACAGTCACAGCAAAGCCCGCATCACTCTGACATTCTACACCGCTACGGCCTCCCTTACTCACCACGCTCCTCACACAACAAGCTGAGCTGCCAAATCACAACAGAGGCGCACGTTTCAGTTCCTGGAAGTAAAAAGCTCTCTCCGCCCGTTCATGTTCTTAATATCTGTCATCGGTGCCACCGGATCGGGTTCTGGTGGAATCGGATGAAATCGTGCAGGTTCACCAGAATCCAGCTACAGCAGAGACCGGTCCACTGAGACAGACCCAGGTCTGGCTTCACTGCAGCCTTGGACCTGCAGTCGGCGCTCCGGAGGGAGGAGGAGAGCTCAGCTACCAGCAGCAGCGTCTCCTCCTCCAGGAGCAGAGCTTCTCCTCTCTGGGAGCCGACGCCACGCTGCTGGAGACCCAGGACGCAGCGTCGGAAACGCACGAGGGCAAAGGGCAAAACTGCCCCTAAGAAATATGTTGCCCCTGATATCACTAGAGGGGCAAAAAATGCCCCCATAATTTCCTCTAATAATTATGATAATTGAATGAACTTGTCAAAAACATCATAGCCTATATGACACAGTCCAGTTGCCATAGAATGGTTTTGGTGTTGATTTTCGCCTTGACTGATGAAGAACCGAACGTTCTAAAAAAAATTTATAAATGAGCGCTTCTTCATCAGACCTGTGACTCCAGTCAACTCAGCAGACACTCGCATGTTAGTGCACCTCTACCAGGGGTCACCAACCTTTTTGAACCCGAGAGCTACTTCAAGGGCACTGAGCAGTACGAAGGGCTACTTGTTTGATACAAACTTCCTGAATAACAAAGTTGCGCAAATCACCTTTTAATAATCATAATATATGTGAAGAGACTGATCACATGTCAATCTTAATTATTCCTCACAATAATTATTAACAATGATTGTTATACAGAACAAGAAGTCCAGAACAGCCCAGGGGATGCTTTAGGGCGGGGCTTACTGTGATTGACAGGTCTTTGCTGCTACAAATATTGTTCAAAATCGCACCCGTTGTATTTTTGTTAAAATTATCACTTCTAAAAATGTTTAGGTAATCATGAATCATAACTGTCATATATTCACATCATGTCTCGTTTGTAGTAACCACTTCCTTCATAACATGTTTGAACAAATTGTTTATACAAATTATCAGTTATTACATTAGTACTAATCACCACATTTTGGGAAATCTGGGTCAACTTTGCATTGCGCAATGAAGCCTGCATGTCGGCCTGTAGTCTGTAGTCACCAGCTTTTTTTTTGGGTACCTTTTTCTCCACGAAGAAGCTAGTAAAAAGTCTCGTCTATGGGGGGGGTCCCAACCCTCCCAGGCACGCGAGCGTCTTTGGGCGCCTGCGTTCAAACCTCTAGTCTGGGCCTTTTCCATCGTACTGCGTTGCCTCGCCTCTACCCCGCCACCCACGAGTTGTTGCCCCGCGGCCTGTTCCGAGGACTGGAGGACCTGACGACGGTGTGCGGAGGCGGCACGTCCGGTGCCAACGGGAAGCGCCCGCCATTCGGAACCTGAAAACCTAGTGCGGTGCGGCGGCCTCTTCCTTTTAAAATCTACATGAATGCAAGTGTTTTTGATTAATAAAGAACAGAAACTACAATTTTTAGACGGAGGTCCATGGGGACCTAGTGCTATTTTTAGAACATGCCTTTCGGGCGACTCGCACGGTCCCCGCGGGCGAGCAGGTGCCTGCGGGGACCGTGTTGGCTACCTCTGACCTCTACGCTGACATTCACGGTAAACTCATTTAAACGGCGCAGATCAGGAGCGAGCGAAGGACTTTGAAAGTTAACGGAAAGATTAACGTGAGACAACATCCGGTTTCTTCAGACGAACATCCGGTTTTCAGAATAAGATGCCAACAAAGTATGAATTATATTCACATTAAGTATAAAACATGCTGCATCTCGTGAGTTACAGGGAAAATACACCTAAAGTGTCTTTATTCTGTGATTTGAGGGTTGCTGGAAATGAATAATACCTGACTGACAGTCGATTAAGATATTTTACAAAGCAAAAACTCTGAACTGAATTTGTACCTTCAAATGGCACATTTAAAAAAATGTTTTTCTCAAAAATAACATTCAATGACTAATGCATATATAATCAAGGCATCGTTGACTTAATAATTGTTAATAGTTGTTTAAAAAAATGTAACAATAAATAAAGACATTTTGTTCAAAAAAAAAAATCTAAGAAAATACTTTGAATCTGTAGACTAGTGCCTAATAGTCTTATTATTGCCATTTGATGACAATTGCTCACATACTGTAAGCCACTAATTTTCTTTTAAATGCCATGGATCTCAGTCAGTGGGGGCAACAATTGCCCCTAAACAATATGTAAATGTCCTACCCTGCCAGGACGTATTGCTGTGCCCGCTGGAGGGAGGGGAGGCACGGGAGAACCAGAACCAGGACCGAGCGGGTCAGACTGAGACCTGCTGCAGTAGAATGAGAGGTTTTCTAAAGAGACTGGTGCTCAGAGACACTACCTCTGTAGTCCACAGGGACCGATTCAACTTCAAATGAAAGTTCCTTGTAACTTTAATGTTTTGAAAAGATCCTGTGCGTAGCAACTACTAGTAGATCTCGATACTCGAGTAATTGGATCCATTCACAGAACACTGCAATGGCAAACTGATAACTTTAGGCCTCCAAGTGAATGTTTGAGATAACGTGAAGAACTGTGTAGACATAAATACAACATCCTCTCAAATGAGTTCATGAAATAACACGATGCGTGTCGCATCTTAAATCTTCTGAAACACTTGTCCTCCACACCTCGAGACTCTACTACTGCAATGTACGTACGGCACATCCACCAGAACTATCAACGGACTACAGAGCATCCAGAACCCAGCTGCCAGTCTGCTCTCCCACTCCACCAGAGACACTGAACCTCTCAGCGCTCCTCAGAGGCAGCCCACTAATCTCAATCACCCCGTCCTTCAGAACCTCCACTGGCTCCCATCAGCAAAGAATCCAGCTGAAGACTCTCCTTATCACATACAAAGCCCTTCACAACCTCACCCCCTCATACCTTTGACCTGCTGCATCGACACGATCCCACCCACAACCTCCTTACCCCCCTAGTCTGTCCAAGGATCGGACCTGGGGGGACAGGGCCTTCTCCATCGCTGCCCCTCCCTCTGGAACTCCCTCCCCCAGTACCTCACACATTCTCCATCACTCACCACATCATCTAGTTAAGTTATGTAATGTCTTTTTACTGTTCATCTGTTTATCTAATGCTTTGACTCTGTTGTTACCATCTGCCTTTGAGAACCTTGGAGCCAGATCCAGGTGTTATGAATAAAGCTGTTTGCTGTTATGACGCTGGATGGTTTCCAGGTCTGAGCGGTCTGATGAACGCTGTTTACATCCTTGTTAAAAGATGAGAACGGTTGAAACAAATGGAGAATGCATTGTGATGCTGACATCCTTCATTGCATCATGAGCTCTGCTGTATATGCAAGCAGATCTGCTGTATATACAGCAGATTCAAGCTGCCTGCGTACGGCCTCCGAGCCTCCTGCATGGCTGTGGATGCTGTTCTTAGCCGCTGCTGCTGCCTCTTACAGTACTTTAGTTTGGTTCCAGCTCCTTGTTATGAGGACATACAATAATGGTTCTCTTCTCTTCACAGCTCACTGCTGATCAGAACTTGATATTCATCGAGCCATTCTGCAAAACAGCAGCCAAAACCAAGGAGTAAGTCCACACCGGCTCACCTCTCCTGCTGCAGTTGTTCTCATGCTCTCTGACACTTGAGCAATGCAACAGTTAAGAATAGACAATGCCATGCAGAGCAGGAGGTTAGGAGTCTGTATCCCAAGTCTTTCATGTTGTCTGTATGTGATGATGGTGCATGTGGAGTTCTCGTGGATATTGTGCGGCGCCTGTCAAATTTCAAAGTGGCGTTGCAGTTTCTAATTGGCCGTAGTAGAAACGCTACCCTTCAGAAGTTTGGACCCAGCTGTTCTACTGACGATCTCTGGGACAGAGATGGCAGACTCGTGCAGAAACGTCTCTTAGTGCACAGCAGGGCGCATGTTCTATTCTCTTAACATCTTAGTTCTGATGGGGAGTTATTTACCTCCGCCTTAATAAAGGTGTTGGACGACTGGAGAGCAGGGCCGTCCTTCAGTCGGAGGATCGGCGGTTCGATCTCCGGCCGCTCCGCTAGTCGCGAGGCGATGTGTCCTTGAGCAAGACGCTGAACCCCAACATTGCTCCCGTAGCTGAGCCTACGGTGTCATTTCTGAATCGTAATGTAAAAGCAGTCGCCCATATACAATCCCATCACCAGTAAGCACAAGCCGACTACAGAGGACTCCTCTACATCTGACTGGAACCACTAAAGCTTCTGTGGCGGGAGATTCCAAACTATTGAACGGTTGTTTATGTAATATGAATCTATCATTTCTTCTGTACTTCAAAGGTCCAAGTTGACTAAAGCAGCTTGTGTTCACGTTCGGTCTGGTGCTCACCACTCCCATCCTCATTCTGTCATCTGGTGCTTCTTTTCCTGTCTGTCCGCCAGTCGGTCTCTCTTCAGTGCCATCTGCAACAGCGTCCTCAGCACCATCATTGACCAGGCCCCTTTCGCTATCGAAGACTTGATGAAGGAGCTGAAAGTAGCTGAGCACTCAGACTCCGACTCGGGACAAGCTTCTGAGGAGGACAACGACGAACTACATGAGAAGATCAGCAAACCGGTCGCCAAGAAACGGACATGGAAGCAGATCAACGGTACAGTCCCAAAGAAACCGCATAAAATACAGACTGTTTCCCCAAAGTGCTCAGGATTAGCTTAAAGTGGAATGTTTGTGAAGGGTACTGGTGATGAGCTGGAGCTGCTGCTAATCACCATAACGTTAATCATCAGCTGGCTGACAGCAACAGGAACTTAGCCTGGGTCTCTTCAAGGCTCTTTGAGTTGGAGCATTTATTCACTGACTGACTGTACGCACGCTCTCTCGACTGGACACGTGCTGACATTACACTGAGTTTGTAATACGCTGGTTTAAACGCAGACAACCTCTCAGCTACTCTAAATGATGTGGTGCAGACTTACTGGGGTTTGTTGTGCACAGACGCTGCACCTGGTGATAAGCTGTGGATGTGACCTGTCTGTGGATCAGGTTATCGGTGCAGCTGGGCGACTCATTAGAAACGAGAGGTTAATGCCATGCCGGCGTAGTGGTATCAAATGTAGTCCACAGATTTGTGGACTTTGTCAAAGGGGCATAAAAGTGCTTCAATGACTGCAGCCCCGCTGTCCATCCTGTTCCTGCATCCTGTGCAGACCATACAAACCAGCCACAGCAGAACCTCAGTGCTGACACGGCGCTGTGGAGTCTGACTGTAGACTAATATACTGATACAATGTGTCATATTTAGTTATTCATCCATGCAATGTTCTCGTTGCTATTCACAGAGACGGTAAACCATGTGTGTCACTGCAGGTGCTGCTTTTAATGAGGTAAATTGTGCTGTTTTTATTTTTATTTCAGGCAATATACCGGATGAGGATGGTGATGGTGATGATGCTGAGCTTCTTCAGGGGGTAGACACAGAGGGGTCATGTGATGAAGATGTCGGACAAGTCCTACAGGTGAGGACTTTCTCTCCATTTCTGTTCAATGGTGTTCTTTTGGAGTTTGTGTTAGAGTCACACATTTCTCAGTTTAGTTTTTGATGCATGCCACTTGTTTCATACTCTTCATGTAAGTCAAACTACCTCACGAATGAGTCCTGAAGCCAGCAATGACTCAGCGTTTTAGTTCCACTCAAAGTCGCTGGGTTTCAAGTTAGACGCCTGAAATAAGATCTGTGTTAAAACAAGCTTGAGAGATTTTAGCATTTTGTTCCACAACATAAAATACTTTGGTAAATACGAACGTGTGAATTCCAAAGATTGTACGTGTCTTAAACAGGCGCTAGCTAACAAGTGGCTACAGGAGACTACATGCTCACTCTGTTTGTATGTCATCCCTGCATCACTCTGTGGTTCTGCAAGTTGTAGCCAGGCGGCAACCTCCGGTTCTGCCGAGTGACGCCAATACTGAAGTGTCTTAAAGCTGCATTCTCCCTGCTGACCACCAGAGGGTTAGTTACTCCTCTGGTTGTATAGAAGTCTGTGAGATGATGACTCTACTTCTCTCTTGATTTATTACCTCAGTAAACATGAGTTTATGGTCTCAGTCTCTAGTTTCAAGTCTTCTTCAATACAGCATGATGTTCATTTAGTACATGATGGTCCATTTAGAGTCACACAGACCATAAAGCAGAGAAAGCAAGGCATCTTTATTTAAGTTTAGTTTCATAACAATGGTTATTGAGAAGTTGATGGCACGCACCTTCCACACTTGGTTCATGGACTCATATCAACACCAGTGCTGTGCTTTCATTCTTCAACATGACTCCTTAAGGCGAGCAGTCTGCAGCTCCTGCTGGGTCAGCTCTCTGTTAGACCGTAGGAACGGTGGTATTACAAGACTGACGTATTGCTGTATATGCTGAGACGTTTGTGTGGCGTAACCGTCCATCCTGATTTAAAACAAAGTTTACCGGTAACTCTCTGGAGAAAGTCCGTTGTGTTGTAACCCAGTGGTCCATCGTTCATCAGAATCTCGTGGCATTTCAACCTGCAGACATCGGTGCACTGTCCCGTCAGGAGCACTCGTAACTTTCCACCTTCTCTCGCTGTTTCTACTTGTTGATCTTGGTCCTCAAAGGGCATTAAATTCATCCCATATCTATCAGTGGACGGCAAGTTGGATTTGTTTACACAACTGAGTTTTGTTGATTTACTACAGTCAGTGTTTTCCATGTATCCAGAATACGTTTTGTCCAGAAAAGCATTCCTGCCTGTCCAGTTCCTCTTGATATATACTGCAACGGTGTAATTTGCCTTCTCTTTAACGATGTGTGTGATATCATCCTTCACTGCAAGACGCGAGGAGACTGGGAGAGCCCCATTGGTGAGGGATTGCTGGAGGATCCATGGAGAGCTGTGCTTGACTTGATCTTGATGCATACCTCTTCCCCTGGTCCTATAGGCACAGCTTCACACAACTCCAGATTGTTTTGGCCAAAGAAAGACTGGTACAACGTAGACCTCTCATGCCCTCGCACTGAGGGTCAGCCAGCGGATCGCTTGCATAAGTTCTGGTCCTGTCCCAAACGTGGCACATTTTAGTGTCGATACTAAATGTTTCAAAGAGACATCCCCCCCCCCCCCCCCCCTAATTTAAATCTTGCCCCTGAAACTCGCTCCTGTAAAGCTTCTGCAGTCGTAGCTTCCTCTTCTGGGAGGGACAGGGCATCCTAGCTTTACTGGAGGCTGGGAAGGTACTTTAACAACTGTAATCATTTGAGTGATGCTGCTGTCCCATGCTTGTGTACATTTCTAATATATGCTGCAAACAAATGTATGGCGGGTTTAATGGAAAATCAATAAAAAGTCTAAACTTGAACGGCAGTTTTCAGCTTGTTCACATTAGCTGAGGGAAGAACATCAATGTGAAAACTGGTATCTTTTTGAAAATGTCTTGTAGAAATGTAAAGTATTTTTATTGAAGGGAATTGCATGAAAGTGTTGATTGTTGGAAGTCATTCATTCTCAGGTTCTGATTTTCTTGTGTGATGTAGAATTGGTTTTGATTTGTGAGTATTTGTTTTTCAGTTCAACTATGCCGCCCTGGCAGACAAGCTGTTTGAGTTAGCCAGTCGGAGCAGCACACCCAGCAGGAACAGACAGAGACTCTACAAGATCACCAGAGTGTGAGTAGATGCTGTGACACTGCACTTCACCTGCTTCTCTTTCTCAACCACGTAAGGAACTGCAACCTTCGAGTGCAGTTCTAAACCAGAGATGGGAAGGAAAGCCTGCACAGAGGCTCCAGATTGAAAACTTTGTTTCACAACATTCTTTTCAGAGTGAGCGTTCATTCTAGGCCAACAGCTCATCAGTACCACAGACTCGAGGGATTGGTGGAAGTGCTCTCTGGACTATAGGCACCAGAGATCTGATGAGCAAACACTTGGGACATAACGTTGGCACCATGGTCTGTTTGAGTGAAATGGCAAACTGAAGATGGTACAGAGTTTCACCAATCCCTTCACTACCATTCTAGCTTTGAGAGAAGGTGGTAGAATTACCTCAGGGTATTGAGTTGCTGCACACATAAAGTCAGGAGATGCTGGTAACCAGATTCTAACTTGGGCAACGGACCTACACAGTTGATGAGTCTCTCAAATGGCTCCCCCGGTCCAGGTATGGCATGAAGCGGAGCTTGAGGCATCAAGAGTGGCCATGTTTAGAAATATCACTTCTCCAACCAGGCCAGATGGAATGCTTCAGTGTGCTGAAGGAGCCCACATGAGCATCCCATCCTCCCAGTAGTAAGCTGCATTGGAAGTACCGATCTCATCTTTAGGCAACACTGCTGCAATGCACTCAGCCAAGGAAGGGCTACCATCTGAGCTGCTGTGAGCGGCTCCCTGCCAACCTTCAGCTGGCTACCGGATTCAACAGGTTAGGTGACCAGACTGACCAATGTCACCTATATGGACTCGGTTACAGGAGAGTTAGTGGACAGGTTACTCAGCAGACACAGATTATAACGTACACGAGGTAGAGCATAGACATCCGTTAGGTCTACCAAATGGTGAAAGTGTTTGCTGCTTCTGTTGTTACTCGTGCCCAGACAGGGCCGTGTAACCAGGATGATCCGCTGATCAACCATGAATGATCTCTGCCTCCATCTGAACTCATCACTGTTTTCTTCTTCTCTCACCCTGGTGTGTCGACTGGCAGACTGCGTGATCTGAATGAAGGTAAGCGTTGATGCTCACACTCTCTTTAATATTCATGAAAACGGAATTGTTGTTGATCTTTGACCACGTCCTGTCTCCTCTCAGGCGTCTTCCCTCATGATGAGTATCCAGAGGAGGTCTCCACAGATGAGGATGACGACATGTTTGGCAGCAGGAAGAGGATCAAGAGGGGTCGCATGGAGGATAACGATGAGAGGGTGCCGGGAGCCAAGAAGATGAAAGGTATCCATGTTAGCACATTCACCTCCTGCCTCTGCAACATTTTAAATCTGCATTACGTATTACTGCTTTACCGTTCAATATTTAACCTTTATTCCAGCACGAAGAAAAGCAGTAAATAACACTTTGACACACTTTCTTATTTGTAATTACAGGTAATTCAGTATCATACAATAATATATACCGTACTTTCCGGACTATAGAGTGCACCGGTATATAGGACGCACCAGCTGATTTTCAAAAGGAAAAATTATTTGTACATAGATAAGCCGCACTGGTCTATAAGCCGCAGGTGTCCCCGTTGAACAGCAGAGCTACGAGCAACAACAGGACTCAGGACAGCAGAGTTATATTGCAAACCAAGATGATTTATTTCTCTCACTCAAAAACACACACACAAAAACACGCAATAACTGTTGTTGCTCGTAGCTTCGGAATACCGTAGCTGTTGTGCTAGCAGCTAGCAGAGCTACGAGCTACGAGCAACAACAGGACTCAGGACAGCAGAGTTATATTGCAAACCAAGATGATTTATTTCTCTCACACAAAAACACGCAATAACTGTTGTTGCTCGTAGCTCTGCTAGCTGCTAGCACAACAGCTACGATATTCCGAAGCTACGAGCTACGAGCAACAACAGTTATTGCCTCGTTGCTTTGAGATTCTAATGAGAAGACACGCTGCTTCGTTTTACTTCTTCCGTTTGGTAGCCTTGAGAGACCTTAGTCTGTAAGTATGTCTGCATGAAAAGATGTACGAAGATATATTATATTCGCTAATGCTAATCGCGGTTAGCATTTCCCCATTGGCCGTAATGTTAAAATTAGCTTAGAAGCTAGCGAGTCGGACATGTACCTACCGGTTCATGATGTGGTGTGTTCAAGGACCCAAATGCAGACTCAGGACAGCAGAGTTAGATCGCAAACCAAGATGATTTATTTCTCTCACTCAAAAACACGCACACAAAAACACGCAGGATTGCTATTGATCGCTATCGCCTTCGTCCTCCTGTGCACTAAAACCATTGAAGTCCTCTTCTTCAGTGTCGGAATTAAACAGCCTCAGAATTGCTTCGTTCCTGCTTGCAGTCCGTGTTTCGTCTGCACCCTCAGTGTCACTTTGCTCCCGAGGCAAATCCGCCCTTGAGCTTGCGCTGTCCTCCTCATCTCGTAGTAGTCCAGCCTTTCGGAACCCGTTGGTGATGGTGGATTCTTTCACACTGCTCCGCGCTGTTAGGATCCACTGGCAGACTTGAGAAAAAGTTGCTCTTCTCATGCAGCGTGTCTACGTAGCTCATAGCTCTGAATAGCATTTACGGCTAACTGGCTTGGCCAGTTGCTGCTAGCACAACAGCTATTCAGAGCTATGAGCAACAACAGTTATTGCCTCATTGCTTTTCGTTTGGTAGCCGTGAGCGACCTTA
>CM051688.1:25655618-25658118 GCA_028022725.1 Lycodopsis pacificus | reverse complement strand
CCTTAAGAATTTACTGATTCTCGCTTATAAACTATGAACACCTGAACGTCTTTAGTTCTCTTTGATATTGAACCAAACGGGCAAAGCAACACATCACCGTCATCAACCAAGAGATGAGCTACTGAGAGAGTGATCACATGAAGCTGCAGTCCTACACATTCAAACCTGAACTACTGTCGGATGTACGCAGCAGTGATGACGATCATGCAGCTCATTGAGTTAACATGGCAACACGTTGGCGCGTCAGCGTTATGAGCGAGTGCGACTGTTGTTGTTCTCCACAATGACATCACCAGACCTGTCCAGTGACATGGTCTCCTGTTGGTTGCATGATGTCGTGTTACTGGTCTGGGTGACGGGTCAGTGACGGTGTGCACTGAACTACGTGTATAAAGTCACTCCAGTGAGCTTCAGATGTTGAAGCTCTGGTAATGAGTTCAGTTAATATCTCACTTGTTGTTTTGGTGGAACAGCTTTTGTAACGACGTACGATTTACTTTCCCGTGTCCTGGTGCAGAGTTTCGGAAGACTGATCGCAGCCTGCTTGTGAATCCAGACAGCGTGTTACGAGTGCCCTTTGACCCCAAACAGAAACCCAAGTTTGGGGTCTTGAAGTCTCCGCCCACACCAGTCACCGCCAGAAAGACCCCCAAGGCCAACAGGACCCCCAAGACCCTCAAGGCCAACAGGACCAGCACCACTACTCCAAAGAGTATGCCTAACCGCCGCCCGTCGGCAGCAGACTTCTTCTAGCGCCGGCAGGCTGCAGAGATGCTGTTTGGACTTGCATCTGACATCAGTGGTTACTTTCTGCCTCATTGAGCCGTTCAACATTTTAATAGTTACTATTACCGTTTTTCAATGTAATCAACTTTTCAGTTAGTGTGTGATTGAGTTTGATACAGAACATGTCAAAATAAATTATATTTTAGGGGAAAGAAATAAACAAAATGGTGAAACATCAACAGCTGTACTACATCTTTCATTACTTCAGTCAAACTCAAGACCGTCTGATGCAAACAGGACGACTGTCAGAGTAAAGATAGAGAGTGGTAAGTGTTTAGCTTTCATCATGTTCTCATTGAAGAAGTGTGACTAACGCATTTCAGACCTTCAGCCTTTAATGTGAATGAGGTCAGTCAACGCAACGGGTTCACCGTGTGTGTGTGTGCGTGTGTGTGTGTGCGTGTGTGTGTGTGTGAGTGAGTGTGAGAGAGATACCTTTACCGGAATATGGGAAAGAGCGGGGTCACAGGAGCTGCAGAGAATGTTGAATGCCATTGTTCTGGTCATCAGCAGTGGGTGAACTGTTGAGTGCGTTGCAGAGGGTCTGTGAGAGGAGATGATGGCCAAAGGAACGGCTATAGTGGTCCTGTTTAGGAGAGCTGGGGGGGGGGGGTGCTTTAACATTTTGCAGTCTTTCGTCCCCACATGAACTAGAATCCTCTAACGAGAGGTCAGGAGAGAGTGCAGTACATTCTGGAGTTCATCCAGGATGATGGGGACATGGCTCCTGATACAGTGAATGGGAACGTTCATGAACTATATGTTACGGCTATGGAATCTCCAATGATCGGCGTAATTGGGGGCAAGATGGTAAGAGGAGACGGTGCATGCAGACTGCTTGGACAGGATGGTGGATTTTGAGTAACCTACGTCTGCGCAGGCGAACAGGAGTAAGGAGACGAGGACGCCGCGGGAAGGATTCCTGAGGATCTTATGGAGCCTTATCCAACAGGATTGTGTAGCCGTTGGAGAGAATTAAGGGAGATTCCGGAGAATCCCCAGCGACGCGCTCTTTTGAACCACCTCTGTCCAGGACGGCTAGGTCCATGGATTGTGTCTTTTGGTGTGCTGACCAGAGAAGTGTTACCGTTAGTTAGCACCTCTTCACTAGATATGATCAACCTGTCCTCACTAACGGGCCATGTACCACAGTCCTTCAGAGTAGCTGTAATTAAACCTCTTCTTAAGAAGCCCACCCTCGACCCAGAGGTGTTGGCCAACTATAGAGCGATCTCTAACCTTCCCTTCCTCTCTAAGATCCTCGAGGAATCTGTTGCGTGACTTTCTACATAGTTTATTTGAGGATTTTCAGTCAGGATGTAGAAAGCATCACGGCACAGAGACAGCTCTGGTGAAAATAACTACCGTACTTTCCGGACTATAGAGTGCACGGGCATATAGGCCGCACCAGCGGATTTTTAAAAGAAAAAAATAATTTGTACATAGATAAGCCGCAGGTGTCCCCGTTGAACAGCAAGATGCTTTTAACAGTACATTACGGCCAATGTGGAAATGCTAACCGCGATTAGCATTAGCGAATATAATATATATTCGTACATCTTTTCATGCAGACATACTTACAGACTAAGGTCTCTCAAGGCTACCAAACAGAAGAAGTAAAACGAAGCAGCGTGTCTTCTCATTAGAATCTAAAAGCAACGAGGCAATAACTGTTGTTGCTCGTAGCTCGTAGCTTCTGAATACCGTAGCTGTT
>CM051688.1:25603118-25648118 GCA_028022725.1 Lycodopsis pacificus | reverse complement strand
TCAAGGTCGGAAGTGCCTGGCAGAGTCTGGCCTGGCTGATTTTTGGCTTCCTCTGCTGGTGACTGTGAGTACTGTTTTTGGCTCCCTCTGTTGGTGACTGAGTACTGTTTTTTGGCTCCCTCTGTTGGTGACTGTGAGTACTGTTTTTGGCTCCCTCTGTTGGTGACTGAGTACTGTTTTTTGGCTCCCTCTGTTGGTGACTGTGAGCACTGTTTTTTGGCTCCCTCTGCTGGTGACTGTGAGCACTGTCTTTGGCTCCCTCTGCTGGTGACCAGGAGTGCTGCTTGCAAAACTGATGGCTGGGGCTGTGGCTCCATATGCTGGCTACTCAGAAGACACATATGTGGCAAGCAACCTGTATCATGATCCTGCAGGCGAAAGGCAGCCACCACCAACACCACCAAAGAACTCAAACGGACTAAATAAGTTCTCTGTCCTGCGAGCAGAGGCTGAAGAACTACAACAGACATTGGACTCAGTTATGGCCCACAACAGAGAGATCTGCTGCCTTGACCGACCGATGGCGTTGCCAATATATTTGGTGTCAAGCACTCTACAGGGAGAAGTCTTCCCCCTCGTGACAGGGACTGTCATGACTGTCAGGCCGATGCCAGGTTTTCCCCGATATGGCATGCAGCTTCGGTTCAGGGGCCAGCACCATAGAGAAGAAACAGAACAGAGTAATGCTGATATATGTCTTCTGACTCAATTTGTGCCTTTTGGGTTTGCAGATAGGACCTGCATGGTACACCAGCACCCATCCCTCCACTCATACTCACCCCCAAGTTTGTCGAAAAAGAAACTACGCTGACAAACACTGTGGGAGGAATACAGACTGCTATCCCTCTGTCACTTTAACTTGTCACCGCTAACAGCACTAACATGATAAAGAATGATAAAATAACACTTATGTCCCAGACTACTCCCTACCGTTACACTTTGATGTTTCTGAAAGAGACAGCATACTCAATGCTGTACTCTTCCAGAAAAAGGGGGGTGAAGTACTGATGTATCATTCATCATTGGAAAGGTGAAGTACTGATGTATCATTCATCATTGGACATTTATTTTACATTTTATTTGGATTTTATTTGGATTTTATTACTTTGAAATATTCACTCACTTCAATTAGTTTCGGTTTTGCTTTGAATTGAAAAAAAAAAAAAAAAGAAGAAAAGAAATCTCTCCAAATTTAAACTTTTGTTAAAGCATAAAAACAAAATAAGCATCAAAATCAATAAGAATTAAAGGTAATTAAAAAACATGTAATTTAATGTTATATGGATTAACATATTTAATAAAAGAATGTAGGCTACTGTCTTTATTCGCTACAGGTAAAATTGACATGGTTACAGCAGTGGCAAAAGCGATTGGAAAAGACTTTGCATATTGTCATGGGCCATACACTGGAAGTACACACGCACCATGGCGTGGCGGCATTCCTGATGAGTAAAGAATTCACGTTCAGTGCCGCAAGGACGAAGATTACGGATGATTGCTGCTACAAAGGAGAAGAAGGAAACATTGCATCATATGCAGTAGTGGAACAGAAGAGTGATGGCTATCACCAAACAGTGGAATCAGGGATTCTGCCACAACCCACTTCAGCACAACTAGCAGAAGTGGAAGCACTGATCCAGGCACTGAAGTGGAGCACGGACAAAATTGTAAATATCTTCACAGACTCTGTTTACGCCCACGGAGCGGCCCACATCGATGGCCCTGTATGGCGAAGACGTAACTTCACCACGTCAAATGACCACCCCATAAAACACGAAGAAGCCATGAGAAGGCTGGTAGAAGCAATCCAACTACAAAAGGGGGTGGCCATCATGAAATGCAAGGGACATGATGCAATCAGATCACGAATCAGCGCCGGTAATGACGCGGCAGACAAAGCAGCCAAGAGAACGGGAGGCTATGTACCTCGCCAAATGGTCATGAAGCCAACATCCGGCCCACCTGAGCTCACCATCGAACACATCAAAGATCATCAAAAGAAAGCAGGACCTTATGAATGGTCCGAATGGATCCGGAAAGGAGCCTCAAAAGACAAAGAAGGTCTGTGGAGAGCCCACGACGGCAGAGTGGTTGCCTCAGCAGAACTGTGTGCAGCACTCCTACCAGGGGCCCACGGACCTACACACGAGGGAAAGAAACGGACATTGGACAATTTAAAACAACTATGGTGGCATCCGCACATGGAAGCGATATCTTTCCTCTTCTGCGATGAATGTCAAATTTGTGGCAAACACAACCCAAGAAAACCATTCAAGACACCGATGGGATCTTATCCCGTGCCCTCAGCCTGTTTCCAAGACATCAGCATAGATAGCATAGATTATATAGATTATACAGATAACAGAGTGTAGGGAAAGAGGTACATGTTGGTAATAATAGACAGATTTCAAGATGGGTGGAAGCAATTCCCACCAGGAGAGAAGATGCACAGACAGTTGTAAAGTAGCTGTAGATAGAACTGATTCCCCGTTGCGGAGTGCCCAGATGCATCCGCTCCGATAACGGATCACACATTAGCAACACCATGCTCGCACAGGTAGAGCAATTTCTGGGAATCACACACCAATTCGGGTCCGTCTATCACCCGCAGTCTCAGGGCCTGGTGGAACGAGCAAAATTAGACCCTTAAGGTAAAGATTGCCAAAGTTTGCGCGGGCTCCAAAATTAACATGGGTTGAAGCCCTGCCGATGCCAGGTCCACCCAGAGATGGAGGTCATATGCCACCTTTGGATGAACAGCAGATTTAGATGAACAGCAGATTTAGATGAACAGCAGATTTAGATGAACAGCAGATTGAAATGTACAGCAGATTGAAATGTCTGACTATATGAGTGCCCTAAACTTCTCTTACTGAAGCTCTCTCCAAGCAGATCGAAAGGACTCGAGCAGTACCTGAAGCAGCGGCAGCTGGAAAGCAGATACAAGTAGGTGATTGGGTCAGGGTCAAGGTTCACAAGCGCAGGTGGACTGACCCCAGGTGGACTGGGCCGTACGAGGTGAAGGAGGTTACTTCACACTCGGTCAAGGGCAAATCAGGCGCCCCTTGGCACCACCTGACACACTGTGTCCCAGCACCGGTACCAACCAGAACACTGGGAGAAATTCGAACTGATTTGAAAAATGCATCGGGAGTTTAGACGCTATCTGGGGGACCCGCATGCAAACCCTGCTGACCTAGATAGGAGGGGTTTCACATGGAAAAGGGTGGGATGTGGGAAGAAGACTATGATAGGGGTGGGGGTGGGTATGGGCATACTTGCGGCCCTTGTGATGTGGGGACTAGTAGAGACCATGTATCAGACACACCAGTCCCCATCTAATTCGACTGCCCCTTTTCTCTCTCCACCCCAGAATCAGACTCACAACCTGACTGCCCCTTTTCCCTGTCCAATCCAGAATCAGACTCACAACCACACTGTCCCTTTTCCCTCTCCATCCCTGATTCAGACTCACAACCGAACAAGACGCAGCACCCCAACATTGGCCCATACAACAGCATGTAGATCCAAACTCGTTCTGAATTACACAGCAGGCTCCACCAGTGCATACACGTTTGATTTGTGCGACGTCATAAACTGCAGGGGCAAGCCAAGGGCTTGGCGAGGCTATGATGTTTATCTTTGTAACACACCCCCATGAGTGAAAAGTTGCGAGACTTTGGGCACGCCCCGACCAACTACAGGCGGGTGGTGCAGCGGTTGGGCTCTTGTAACTAAGTACACTGGAAAATGGATCCCCAATAGTTTGAAAACCACCAGCCCAGGGTATAGGTGGTGGAGCAAAATTAGCCTACAGCGAGACTTTAGTGCCACAACTAACCCTCTTACTCTCTCTGTAAACAACATCACAGCAAGTCTTTACGGTCAAACCAGGGCGTGGTTCGTCTTAGGCGTCAACATCGCACACAAAGATCCCCTTGTCGGTATCCAGATCAACATATTCCCCGAGGAGCCCACATCTGCCCCAGCATTGAAATCCCCATCTAGCACCGGTCCCGTAGTGTTTTCTCAAGATTATACTGACTCCCCTACAGGTCTTGCGGAGGTCCACCGGCTATGGCAATGATAATGTTTGGTTAAATTGGATCACTGATAATGCTAAAAGACAAAATATGACAGGGTAGCGTGGCCTGCGCCTCCGCCCGACCAGCCATGTTCACCGAGCCAGCCCCTCTCTATCCGCAAACTGATCCTCAGGGTTATGCTTGCATGATAGGTCTCACACAGCAAGCTAAGCCCACAAATTGTACCACACTTGCCGCGATATTTCCACCTATTGTAAATGAAACAAAAATGGGCCAATTTTCTGCAGTTAGAGGTCAGGCTAACAGGTACATGTGTTTCAATTTCACAGCAGTCAGTCCACAGCTGGATGTGGGCAGAATTTCCCCTGATTGGTGTAACGAGACCCGCACTGGCTCAGACATTGGGCCCTGGGCCAGAGCAGGTTTATTCTATTACTGTGGAGATCTGCGCTTGTTACCGAGAATAGAAGCTAGCAGAACCATTGGAATTTGTGCAATGATCAGACTCGGAATGCCCCTTACACTAATAGGTCGCAGATTAGCACAGGCCGACGGTCTAGCCACTGCTCTCACCAAACGCAGAAGGCGACACATCATCAAACGAGAAGTTGCCCAAGGTTCCTTCTCGCTCACAGGGGGCCCCACTTATGTAGACGCTATAGGCATCCCACGAGGCGTTCCTGACGAATACAAATTAGCAGATCAAGTCGCAGCAGGTTTTGAAAACATCCCCATAATCGCAGCCTTCTTTCCGATCACTCCCAACAAAAACGTGGACCGCATAAACTATGTCCATTACAATGTCTTGCGTCTTGTTAACCTCACTAGGGACGCAATTGAAGGTTTAGCCGCACAACTCGCCCCGACCTCTCTTATGGCTATGCAGAATAGAATGGCTTTAGACATGTTGTTAGCTGAAAAAGGGGGTGTTTGCTCAATGTTTGGAGACATGTGCTGTACCATCATTCCTAACAACACTGCCCCAGACGGTTCGGTCACCAAGGCCTTAAATAGTCTGCGCACCCTCTCGCAAGAAATGCATGACGCGTCAGGCATAGACAACCCCTTCTCTGATTGGATGGAATCCATGTTTGGCAAATGGAAGGCCCTCATCATGTCCATAGCAGTTTCCATCGCGGTTTTCATAGCTATACTCATCACCTGTGGCTGTTGCTGCATCCCCTGCCTCCGAACTTTGATAGGCCGCCTTATTACCACAGCTCTCTCCAAGGAAAGGCAGCCGCCTCCATATGGTGCTTTTCCACTGTTGAATGGAGACCAGCCGGCCTCTGACCCAGAGTTGCGTTCATTGACAACCTCCCAGTTAGATGACGACTCACAGGTCTAAGTCGTTCACACCTAGCAGGTGTGAAAAGGGAGATTTGTTGTGTAAAATAATATGCGTTTTACTTGTATGCTTATATTGCGGAGTTGTGAGGTCACAGTAAGTAGGTTAAAAACTCCAGATAAGGCATTCCAGCGCTTGCCTGTACAAATGAAAGATACTGTGGCCTGAAGAGAAAACCTCCTGCTTACAGCACTAGATTAGGGCGGAAAGCCGCCAGCATAGCGTAGGAGAAAAACCCCTTATCTATTCACACAGAGGCTTTTTCTTAGCTTAGACTTGCACCCTTTCCGGCGCCTCGAGTGCCAATAACATGCATACACACTGATGATGCAACGCTGGAGGACCAATCGTGAGCCAGTGTGAGTGATGATGCTCAGTGCTCCTTCGGGCCCTTTGACCTCTAAGGACAGAGCCGCCCCTACTTTATATTCCACCAATAGACTTCTCTAAGAAGAAACAATATAATGTTATGCGCAATGATGTTTACGGGCCTTTTCAGCCTTTTCATGCTTTTCCTGTCTTTCGTACATTTTACCTGTTCCTCCAGAGCAGAGATTAGGCCGCGTGCACGCTTGACTGCCTGGCATAATACTCCTGTCATAAATAAACCTTATTGCTTTGAATTGAGCTAAATGCCTTCATCTCCATCTGTTCACTCCGAGAGTTTTTCTCCCTCGACAGTCCACTGTGTCTAAGGCTGAGCTGAGGTCAAGAATAACTAGAAAATGCATTTCCTGCTGAAAGCTGAAATTAATTGTGAAAAAATTTCTGAAAATTAAGAAATGGGACAATGTTGAAGCCCGGAAGCATTTAAACTGCACTGCTGAAAAACCTTCTAGTTGAAATGTCTAAGTATGGTGTCTGTAGCTGAAAGTATGAGGAAGAAGGCTTTGAAAGTTGAAGTATAACAGGATTTGAAGATTTTCTCCATCCCATTCAAAAATAAAGTTGCTAAAAGCTTAATAATTCAAAAAGTTTAAAGGTTAGAAATAGAAAAAGTCGAAAGCAGAGATGAGCTGAACATTTTGATAGTTGAACGCTTTCTGTAGCTTAAAAAAAATGAAGAAGAAGAAGAAGAGTTGCAAGGAAAATTGGGGGGGGGGGGGGACGGAAGAAATAGTGGAATAAAGAAACAGGATAACAATTTTAATTGTTGGAATGCTTAACAGCATTCCAACAATTAAAATTAGTACAGGCAGAAGGTCTTATGTGGCCTTGACCTGAGAAGTCTGAGATGTGAAGAGAGTGAAAGCCAGACTGAAGATTCTCAAACATTTCACTGTTATTCATGAAAGAAATCAATTGAGTGGAAACAGTCTTTTCTAAAATCTTGTCAAAACGGCGGCTTACAGACGAGTCTAAAAATACTTAAACCTGAGGGATGTAAACGGGGCTTCTTTAAAAACAGCAGCATGTTTAGAATCAGAGAGGATATACCAGTTGACATGGAGCAGTTAATAACTACTAAAACATCTGGACCAACCGTCTAAACACAGCTTTTAAACATTAAGTGAATTCAGTCTCAAGTGGATGGTTTTAAAGTGTAACAGTGGTTCAAAGGTTGACAGAGAGATTTCACTAAAGTGAGTTAGTGGTGAAGATAAGCATGAGTCTACATCAGGCTCAACAAGGTCAGTATTAAAATGCTGCAGAATCTCCAGGATGTTATTTTTAAATGATTTATAAACTCCTCACATCTCTGGTGTTGAATCAACTGGTTGGCTAAGATCAGAGGTTATGGTTCTAAAGAGGATTGTGACTCTGTTTAGTGATCAGATTGTAGAAATATGAGTTCTTTGCTTCTTTAATTGTTTGCTGATCGGTCGACATTAGATGTTTTAGAGATGCAACGGACCCACTGAGTTTATCCTGTTTCCACTTTGGTTCTGCCTTCTTTACGTTCCTCTCATCTTCATTAAACCATGAGAGAGAAGAAGGATTCAACTTCTTACATCTGAATGGAGCTCTGGAATCTAAAATGTTTGTGCAGGAACTGTGAGACGTCCTGACGAGCTCCTCTGTGGAGAGGCCAAGTTGTTCATTGGTACTAAAAGTTGTGCGGGAATCAGTGAAAGTGAAGAGTGAAGCATTGTGGGGGTTTGTGATCAGGAGAGAGGAGTGGAACCTGGAAAAGCACTGCCTTGTGCTCACTTAGATTCACATCATCCACACAGAAACCAACCCAGAGCACAAGGTCTAAGGTGAGGCCTCTGTCATGCCTCGGTTGATTCACAAACGGTCTCAAATTACAAGAATCTAAGAGTTTGATGAAGTCAGAGGTGAATGAGGAAGAGGAGCAGCAAACATGGATATAAAATCTCGAAGAATAAGAACTCTGTCATATTGTTCCATCATGAAAGATCAACAGTAAGATTAGTGGGTCTGTAAATAAAACTAAGATATTAGTCCAAGATTCTGTGATGATAAAAAAAGTCAACATTGTCATAATAAAATCCTGGCAGTCTACTTCGAAGTAGACCGAACTGAGCGGTTTCCACAGAACGGATCGTGGAAGTGGTTTCATCTGTGATGAGGTTGTGTCTGTGTGAACATTTTGGTATTTAACATTTCCTTTCAGTGATCCTAACTGGAATGAGGGAACTGGAAACAGACCCAGTGCCAGCAGGACCCGCACTGTCATGGACAGGTTAATTAGATGTAGAGCCAGGATGCTGGACAGGGTCTTGCTGCGGAAACCATCAGTTAAAGCTGAAAGCAATGAAATCAATAAAATAATGAGTCTGTTTTTCTGTTCCCTTCCTATTGGGATGCAGCCCGTCATATTTAAAAAGGTCCCACTTGGTGCTAGGGCTGCACAATTAATCAAATTTTAATCGCGAGCACGATTTTGGCTGCCACGATTAAATGAGCATGATCGTCTGCGATATTGACGTTTAAAATGCGAGCTCCGCTACATCTCAAATCAAGCGCTTCCTCAACTGACAGTCAGCCGACCACCAGGGGGCGAACGAGATGGGAGGTGTCATGCGCGCACCCTGCAGACTCCGCTATTAGTAGAAGAAGAGAGACGGACAACAGAACAGACGGCCGTGAGTCGTGTCGCTAAATCAAATATATAGGAGCAGAAGGCGAGGAGCTAGCCCCTCGAAAAGGATAATCATTCGTTGTCTGGAAGATATGCACAGCGTGCGTTAGAGTGCGTTATAGTAATCCTAATGCTAATTATAGCGATTAGCTGGAATGTAGCACAACATGGAAGTGAAAGCAGTGCTCTGTTGATTTAATGTTGGGTAAAAAGTGTTGCTACCATTTTATTTATATTTTCCTTCTACGAGATGCACTCTGATCAGGACCAGCCAGTGGCGGCTGGTCAATAGAGGGCCATGGGGCATGGCCCCACCATGAGCCACACGAAAAAAATAAAAAAAAGAATCATAAATTATACAAATTGTCAATATTTGTGTTTTTGAACTATGGAATGTACAATATGATATCTGCGCAAAATATATGCTTTTCCTGCTCGTCCTCTCCCCCTGTGTGCTCGGCTGCTCGTGCTCTCTGCCTGTGTGCTCGTCTGCTTGTGCTCTGCGTCTGTGTGCACGACACGTCTGAGAACGCGCAGCTAGGGGGGCCTAATCGTTCTGGCCCAAAATAGACGGGTCTATGAAGCAGTTTAGCCAATTGCTGATTCAAGATATAAATGAGTGACATACAATTTAGCCAATCAGCGCCCTCAAATAGATTCAGCTATGGGCCAGAACGATCTGGCCCATAGCTGCGCGTTCTCGTCAGGAGAAGTCTCGACAGGCGCCCGCGCCAGCGCGAGCACTACTCCTCCAAGACCCGTTTGAGAGGAGAACTTTGGTGGAGATTCTGCAGCCAAAGAGCTGATATCAGATCAGCCTGACCTCACAATCAGACAGCAGACTACATGCGAATCTTCACTACTTCGTACAAGTCAGTCAATCAACTGTCTTTCTTCCTAAAAGGACGCTGATTACTTCGACATACTATACGTATCCACAGGTTATCCACAACTTAATCCACGTAGATTGTTCCATTTAACACGTTTCATAACACATTTCCTAACATGGTCGGAAAACTGTGCGGCTCCATACTGCCTCAGATATTACTCACCACTGTCAGTAACTGTCACAGTGTCCTTAAAGTGACAGTTGTCTGTCACTTACATGTATTTCTTACTATAACAAATTATAACGACATCCTTGTAACATTCAAAGTAGAAACAGAAGTGATTACAGCTAAACATGTAAATACAAGTGAATATTTAACATCACATTGAATTTGGCTCCTAAAGATGTTAAATTAACAGTGAAAACTCATCATAGCTTAATTTAACATCAGTATTCATAATTACACTTCATGTTTACTTCTCCTGATCTTTACCTCCTATAACAAGGTCCATAGGGGCATCTCAATAAATAAACATGTTATATTATATTATATTATAGTGTTATTTACTGCTTTTTTTCGTGTTGGAATAAATGTTAAATATTTAACTTCCAAGTAATAATGCGTGTTTGATACTTACATTTTTTTGCATTAAATCATACTGGGATGTTTGCTGAAATTGATAGGATGGCCCTAACTAGAAAATGTTCCACCAGCCGCCACTGAACAAATCACCATCGGATGAGGACTCGTCCTCAGCGAGTGGCACTTCCATGGAACATGGGCTACTGGTGGAGCCACGACCTGGGGAGTCTGCTCCAACCACGGCTTTTAGCCGGTTACGATGGACTTGCTTGGTCTTACTGTGGTCATCCACAGGCGCAATGGTGTAAACTGGGCCACCATCCTTAGGTGCCTTCAGGACTCTATGCACCACAGGACACCACAGATCCTGGATTTTATGACGTCCCCTCACACTAAAATCCCTCAACAATACCATCTGACCCTTCTTCAAAGGCGCAATTCGAACATGCTGGTCATAGTTTATTTTTCGATGCTCGGCCGTCAACCTCAACCTCTCCCTAGCGCCCTCAAAGGCTACCTGCAGCCGAGTCCGGTGCTCCTGGATCCACTCGTGGATGTTTCCTTCCACCGGATCCTGAATTCTGCCCAGCAGGAAATCTTTCGAGAGACGGGTAGAGTGCGCAGCAAGTTGTGGAGAGTTCTATTGAACCGCTCGCATTGCCCATTACCTGCCGGATGGTAGGCAGTGGTGCGAGACTTTTAAATGCCGTAAAGACCACGCAGCTGCTGGATCAGGGAAAGTTGCGGCCCTGGTCTGAGTGTATACGGGCAGGAACACCGAACTTGAAGAACCACTCTGCAACCAAAACCTGTGCCACTGTAGAGGCATGTTGATCACGGGTGGGAATAGCCAGTGTGTATTTACTGAAAACATCAGCAGAACATTTTCCAGTCCATTATGGGCAGGTTCCAACAGAGTATAGTCAATGGTTAAAATCTCATTAGGCTGTGAAGCCAATAAATGCCCCAAGTAGCTACGAGTAGCTGGCTCGGTGTCTTTGGCCACTTGGCATCTTTCACAGGTCTGACACCAGTCTGCCACCTCAGAGGACATACCTGGCCAGTAGCAGCGAGCTCGCAAGAGCTCCAACGTTCTCTCCACACCTTGATGACCGTGCTCCTGATGAACCCCTGTTAGAACCTCGTTCTTTAGGAAAGCCAGCAGCAGCAGTTGGAACGTTGCCGCTGCACCATCAGGGCGGAAGATCCGACGACAAAGGACCCCGTTCTGATCAACCAGGCGGTCCCATTGTCGGAGCAGCACCAAGGTGGGCTGAGATAAATGTTTCCGCTCCTCATGGTTAGGACGCTGCTTCTGTCTCCAGAACAACGAGACTGCCTGGATAACTGGGTCAGCCTGCTGGAGAGAACAAATGTCAGACAGTGTGCGATTAGGCAAGACCGTGACCGCAGCCTGGGTTGCCTCAATCTTCCCCAACTGCAATGCTTGCTGTAACGGTTCCGGAAGCAAGGTGCCAGGGACCATGGCTTCCATGTCCTGCTCACCTGGTGGATGCTGCCGGGAGAGGGCGTCAGAGTTCTGATTGCTTTTCCCTGACCTGTACTTTAACTCAAAGTCAAAGGATGCAAGGTGGGCCTCCCACCGCTGTTCGGTCGCACCCAGTTTAGCAGACGACAAGTGGCTCAATGGATTGTTGTCAGTGTAAACAAGGTACTTTTGGCCCAGCAAATACTCCCTGAAATTCTCTGTCATGGCCCACTTAAGCGCCAAGAACTCGAGTTTCATCGAGCTATAGTTCTGCATATTGCGCTCAGTGGGTCTCAGACCTCGACTCACGTATGCTATCGGTCTAACTTTACCTCCGTACTCCTGTCAGAGCACCGCCCCTAGCCCGCCAAAGCTTGCGTCCACCTCAAGAATGAAGGGCAAGGAGAAATCAGCATAGGCCAGGACAGGTGCAGTGGTGAGTTTGGCTTTTAACGCACCAAAGCTACGCTGGTACTCCTGTATCCACTTCTCAAGACTGTCTGACCCTGCCCTCCTTCTGGCCTTGGTGCCTCCTAGCTCGGCCACCAGCTGATGGAGAGGGGCTGCCAGCTTGGCAAAGCCCTCAACGAAGCAACGATAATAGCTGGCAAACCCCAGAAAAGACCGCAGCTCAGCTACCGTAGAAGGCGGCTGCCAGTTAGCCACCACCTCGATCTTGCTCGGAACGGTGGAGACACCCTTGTCGGAGATGACATGACCCAAGTAATGCACTTCCTGCTGGAAAAATGCACATTTGGAGAGTTTCGCCTTAAGACCCTCCTGCTGAAGCCGACCCAGCACCACCTCTAGTCTCTCCAGATGCTGTTCTACTGAGGAAGAGAAAACCACAATGTCGTCAAGGTAGAGAAGTAGTGACTGGCACTGGTGGTCACCGAATAGGCGCTGCATTAACCTCTGGAAGGTGCTGGGGGCGTTGCAGAGACCAAAGGGCATGCGGTTCCACTCAAACAAACCAAATGGGGTGCAAAATGTTGTCTTGGGTCTGTCTTTCTCAGCCATTGGGACCTGGTTGTACCCACTGGCCAGATCCATAGTGGAAAACCAGCGAGCACCTGTCAGTGAATCCAGGGATTCCTCGATACGAGGTAAAGGAAAAGCATCCTTTCTGGTCTTGCTGTTAAGTTGGCGATAGTCAACGCACAGGCGCAGACTACCATCCTTCTTCCTTACCAGAACGATGGGGGAAGCATAGGGACTGCTACTCTCCCTGATTACCTGCGTTTCCAGTAGCTGGTTGATATGCTCTTTTACTACCTCGTACTCTGATGGAGGGATACGCCTGTAGCGTTGTCTTACAGGGATGCCATCCAAGAGCGGAATGTCATGGGCTATCAAGTTGGTACAACCCAAATCCCCCTCATAAGCAGAAAATACTGAGGAGTACTTCCCAAGAAGGGACCTCACCTGATCCTTCTCTTCAGCGGACAGTGAAGACAGGTCAATGGCCTCCAGCTGGTCATCCACCGTGGGACAAACAGACTGCGATCCCACTGTGGCTACACCAGACAACCTTTCTGTGACTTCTGTGGGCAGACTGACAACATTAACAGTATCCAAGGTGCCTACAATGGTGCGGGGATAGAGCAACACATCAGTGGAGCCTACATTAACAATCGGTATGTAGGCCGTGCCTCCTATCGCACGAACCAAGGCAGGTGATGCAAGCAACCCAGCAGGTAAGCCAGTGTCAGGGGGTATGAACAACACAGTGGCACCAGAGTACTGCTCAGCACACGTAGCCGCCACTACCTGCATCATGCCACCTGGTATACGACAAGCCTTCTTACCCCGGATCTTCACTTTTCCTGCAGTGCCCAACGGGGCCTGCACACTGGCACGATGGCACTTTTGCAGCGCCTCTGTTGCCCCAGATACTGGGGGAAAGTCAAACAAAGTCTGTCTTCTCTCCCCTCTCTGAGTGGGACAGCAGTAGGGTGTTCTACTCCCGCTCAGGCGGCAAGACCCTGTTAGATCCAGGGGTTCTTTGGCCCGATACGGGGCTACCTACTGACTCAGCTCTCTATTAAAAGATTGTCGAGCTGGTGTTCTTGCGAGGAAACTCGCCTGGCTCTGCTAACTGCCGTTACTCCCGACGTCTACCTCCGGTCGGCGCGCACTCGGCCGAGGGGCCACCCAGGTCCCGGGCGCTCCCACCAGTCGCGTCGGTTATGGCAGCTTTCCTCTTCTGGATCCGTGCTCTTGGTAAATTGCCAGGTTAGGTTTTAACGGCTAGGATTACTTCTAAAACCGTAAGGGATTGTTAAGTGGATTCGGTCACTAGGATAACCATTCAGAACTCAGCTGTCAGACATACAATATATTTAACTTTTTACTTGCCACGAGGAACATTTACCACTTTAAGCAAATGAATGCACTTGAGAATTTTACTTTAAATGCAGATTAGATATTTATTGCAGGTTATATATATATTTAGCAAGGGTTAAGCTACAGCTCACATAATAAAATGTTACTACACTTGATTCGTACTTTTAATTCTTTGATTATACTCATTGGGTTAGGTGACGTGTTGTCTCGGTCGGAGCTGGATTTCAAAGGTCCGATGAAAAAGTTATTTTGGGGTTGTTAGGAGCGAGGGTCTGGCCAGACCCTCGGATTCCTCCTGCTCTCGCAGCGGAGTTCGTTCGGCGGTCCTCAAGGCTCAGTACAAAGTCTTTTTAGGGCTGCCGTGTTCATCCGTTGTTCAGTTGGTAAAGTCAAGCAGTGGGGAGAGGGAAACTCTCCGTCTTTCAGTCTTTGTCCACGAATGACAATCTTTCTTTTTGTGAGCAGAGACGGAGTCCTCAAATACTTCAGTCGCGAATCGTCCATATCTTCCTCCTCAGAGCACTTGGATGGCTCTTGTGTAGAAATCCCAGCCTGCGTATGGCAAGCATCTCCTTTTATTGTTGATTTGGGCTATCTGTTCCCCCCTCCTCCTATTCTGAACACATGATCTTTAGCCCACCCCTTTGTGTGTGTGCTTATGTGTGGAAAGTACCTGATCTCCCTCCTGTGTCTTGCAGTCTCGGGCCCCCACCCTTCTGGGTGAGTGCGTATGTTTGGAAAGAACCTTATTTCCCTTTGCGCCTTGTTCTTGCAACAGAGTTTGAAGCCGCGCGGACCTCCGCCCAAAACATCTGTTGCTGATCTCACTCCCCCGGACTACTCCTATATGATCTCACTTCCCCAAAACTTGTGTTAACACACACTTTTTACTTTTCAACACAGATCAACATTATAATCAGCTTTACATTTGTTAAATCACTCTGTGTATTAAACATTCGTTATATCATGATCATAAACTTTATCGTTTGGTTACACTTTAACTATTGATCTCTGAGTATATTCTTCATGTTCTTCTTATCCTGACCTTTCCCCCGATCGTATATGCATGTATTCAAGGCAGCTTTCTCTGTGACCTCAACTGTTCTCGACAACCCCTAAGGGTCTATTAAGGAAGTCTCTCCCAGTCTCTACGCTGGGGAAAAAGCAAAAAAGGAAGGGAGCCTGTATCTTTCAGTTTTTCTGCTTCCTTTATACTACTATGATTCTAGTACCTCCCCTAATCACATGCGTCACACATACAGGAGGCATTTGTACCAGAGTTAACATGTACCAGAATGTAACTGGTTGTAACTGGTTTGGTCCGGATAGAAACCAGTGGCAGATGGTGGAAAATTGACTAGGTAGGGCCATCCTATCACTATTTCAGGAAACATCCCAGTATGATTTAATGCAAACAAATTAAGTTATCAAACACACATTACTACTTTGCAGTTAAATATTTAACATTTATTCCAACACAAAAAAAAGCAGTAAATAACACTTTGATAAACACGTCAGGACATCTTATTTTTGTCACCCTCACAGGGAATTCTTATATAGGGTGAGAGGGAGAGGGAGGTGAGAGGGAGGTGTGGGTCGGCCTGCTGCCACCGCGACCCGACCCCGGATAAGCGGTGGAAAATGGATGGATGGATGGATGATTATACTTTTATGCTTTCTTTCTACGAACTCTCAACAGAGGCTTAATTAGCCTCACTTGTAATCAATCATGGTGTGTCTCTTTGCTATTAAAGGTACACTGTTTACTCTGTTTCCGATGGCGAACTGAAGCAGTTATCTCAGCTCCTGCCAAAGCTGCAGACACCATTGAAGAGTAAAGTTTGACCTCTCAGAACATCGATTTGTTTGTTATTGTGTGACTTTGGTGAATCTGAACCAACAAAATGTAAGTAGTAAAATCATGACAAAACTAAAACATAATTTAGTGATCCAATATTAAATACACCAAATTTGACAGGAATATAGGAAAAAGCGGGGTCACAGGAGCTGCAGAGAATGTTGAATGCTATTGTTCTGGTCATCAGCAGTGGGTGAACTGTTGAGCGTGTTGCAGAGGGTCTGTGAGAGGAGATGATGGCCAAAGGAACGGCTATAGTGGTCCTGTTTAGGAGACCTGGGGGGGGGGGGGGGGGTGCTAGAGGATGGAGGTGGAGACTTAACATTTTGCAGTCTTTCGTCCTGCTTGCACCAATCTTGTTCACCTTCTATTGTTAGGATCCCTGTCTGCTCCTATGTGCTCCTCTGTTTTTCCCCCTGTCTGTTTTGTTATTGTGGGCCATGTGCTTATGTTTTGTTTTTGTGTCAGCCTACAGTTTCCACCCCCGTGTTCCGCCCTCTACCACACCTCTCTCCTTAGGCTCAGCTATGGCTCATGCCGGTGATCGCCGCCAGCTGGCTTAAATACCTCGGCGTTTCCCCGGCGAGTCGTCAGTCCGTCCAGTTACCAGTCTGGTCTCAGTCCACGTAAGTCTGAACACCGATTCAGTGAAGATCGTAACCTGTTTGTTTTCTGCCCCATTGCCGCTCAGCGTCGATTCCCTGGACATAAAAACCTGGATGACCTGTAACTACCTGATGTTAAACTGAAGTTATAAAAATAACTGAAGTTATTCCACTAGGCCTAGAACACCTCCGACATATTACTCCGTACCATGTACTCAGGAACTAAGTTGTACTTGTGAAGGTAGTTTTAATTCCTCATACTTTTTACCTCCTACTTGTAGAGATTTTTGAGAATAATCTTTACTTTCATGTTGTTAAATTTGGATATGTACACACTACTTCCTGTTTATTTATTATTTCATGCGTTCCTAATCAGTTAGGCTGGTGGTCAACACGTCCCCTCCAGCGCTGTGGTGATCAGCTGGTCCCCTCCAGCGCTGTGGTGGTCAACACGTCCCCTCCAGCGCTGTGGTGGTCAGCTGGTCCCCTCCAGCGCTGTGGTGGTCAACACGTCCCCTCCAGCGCTGTGGTGGTCAACACGTCCCCTCCAGCGCTGCGGTGATCAGCTGGTCCCCTCCAGCGCTGTGGTAGTCAACACGTCCCCTCCAGCACTGTGGTGATCAGCTGGTCCCCTCCAGCGCTGTGGTAGTCAACACGTCCCCTCCAGCGCTGTGGTGATCAGCTGGTCCCCTACAGCGCTGTGGTAGTCAACACGTCCCCTCCAGCACTGTGGTGATCAGCTGGTCCCCTCCAGCGCTGTGGTAGTCAACACGTCCCCTCCAGCGCTGTGGTGATCAGCTGGTCCCCTACAGCGCTGTGGTGGTCAACACGTCCCCTCCAGCGCTGCGGTGGTTGCTCTGTTCAAAGCAGCACAATGCTTTAGCAGGAGAGGTATATATATGTATATATATGTATATATATATATATATATATATATATATATATATATGTATATGTGTATATATGTATATATATATATATGTATGTATATGTATATGTGTATGTATATATATGTATAAGTATATATATATATGTGTGTATATATATATATGTATGTATATATATATGTGTGTATATATATATATATATATATATATATGTATATATATATATATATATATATATATACACACATATATATATGTATATATGTATATATATATATATATATGTATATATATGTGTGTGTGTGTGTGTGTGTGTGTGTGTGTACTGATACAAAACACTTGTAGAGCCAGGAGGAACACAGAGAACACAACAGTATTCCTATTGTTTTGTAGAATAGGTTTATTTATCTGAGCAATTTTTTATATGCAATTATTTATATTTTATTTTATTAACTATGCTCTTTGTTTTACATGAATACATGACTTGGCACAGCTTGATCAGCAGAGTCTTTTTATCCAGACTGACCCGCTCCTCGGGGGGAATTGGTGATCAGACTTTCATTCTCTCTGCCAACGAGCGCTCCACTGGCTGCAGGACGAGCGGGAAGGAAACCGAGAGCTGGAGGCAGGTGGAGTTCAATGCAGTTCAGATTTTATTTGTCTGGCTTCTTATGAATGGAAGTGTTTGTGTGTTTGTGGTGAGATATTGGAACGAACACAGACAGACACATATGCATGTCAGTGCAATGAATGAACCTTTAAATCTATTGGCCAAGAAGAATTTCAAACAAATCAGCAACGTGGAATTGCTGATATTTTCATTATATTTGAAGAAGGAGAGCACCAGGATGTGTGATTGTTTCCATCTGTGTGTGTGTGTTGTGTTTGTATCCTTATTATAGACCTTCCACACTACCCTCAAGCTCTCAGTTTACTTTCAGGATCCACACCCTTCCTTCGGCAGGACATCGACTGTCTGTGTTGGTTGGGGAATCAAGGCTGACCCATCAGTGCTTCTCCTGTTGTCCATTTCTCCTGCAGAGAGAGAAGAAGACAGACGTGACTCTCCACTTACCACCATGTGTTTTATACGACAACCTAAAAGGATCTTCATTTTATGGTAACGGGCCCCGGTGCACGCTGCTATGACGGGCCCCGGTGGACGCTGCTATGACGGGCCCCGGTGCACGCTGCTATGACGGGCCCCGGTGCACGCTGCTATGACGGGCCCCGGTGCACGCTGCTATGACGGGCCCCGGTGCACGCTGCTATGACGGGCCCCGGTGCACGCTACTATGACAACTTCTTGCAAGTTTCATTCACTGTTAAAAAGACAGAAATATCTCATGTATTGGCTAAAGTGTTCAGCGAAGTTACTTAGTCTGCTTGTGCAGTTGCTCTTCTCGTGCGGTCAGCCAGCGTAACTACAGACAACGTATTCTCTCAGGGTTACCCACACTGGTCAAAGGGGATACAGAGTGAAATCCTGTAATCAAGGTTCTATGGGGTCAGATCAGTCTCAATAATCACAAATGCACACAGAAAGATTCACAAATGCGTACAGAACAATTCACAAATAAATTCGATTTACAAATGCACGCAGAACGATTTACAAATGCACGCAGAACGATTCACAAATACATTCCAATGCACAAATAAATAAATTACGATTTATATAAATGTAAAAAGAAATCACAAATATATTTCTGCATTTGTAAGTATTTCTGTGTGGATTGTTTACATTTGTTTGTGGATTTGTATGCATTTCTTTGTGGATCGCACTGCATTTCTTTACAGATCTCTCCACGGATTTTTGAGACTCCCCTGACGTCGCTAGATTCACAAATATGCGTTTTTTCAACATTCTCTTTTTCAACCAATCACATGAGCGCAGCTCCCCCCTCCCCTCCCCACGAGGGTGGCAGTGTTAGAGATACGCAATTTGCGGAAGCGACATGGGAAGCTCAAAGGCACTTTCTGTTGCAAGCGCCACCGTTTTGGTGCGGTTCCGCGGTAGTTTAGCCTTTATTTGTTGTTATTTGACATTATGTGACAATATATTAAGGTCATTGAAGGTATGACTGTTGTCAGTGGTGTATAAAGTACTCAAAAGCCATACTTGAGTAAAAGTAAAGATACCTTACTGGAAAACTACTCCAGTAAAAGTAAAAAGTCACCTATTAGAATACTACTTGAGTAAAAGTCTTAAAGTATCTGATATTTATTGTACTTAAGTACAAAAGTAATTTTCTGATATTAAATGTACATCATAACCTGAACATTAAATGAACATCATAACCTGTTCATTGAAGGTAAAAGTACAAGTAAATGCTGTTCATAAAAAAGCAAAGGGTCAGAATTGTGAGAATGATGAAGTTTATTCTTTTAAGTGCTGTGGCACCATGACCAAGCACATGAGCTGTGTTGAACATAACTGGGCTGGCTGTGATCCATCAGGAGCAACAATTGTTCAACATAATATATTGTACATAAGTATACTTTTGCATCTACTATGAATGTATCATCATAATTCTCCGAAAAGCAATATGACACTATGAAGGAGTTGTAACAGGGCGTTTATAAGTCTGCTCATTCCGACTAGAGGATGTAGAGGACAAATGCATAATATTGTGTTCAGCAAAAAATATCCACTTGATGCATCAGGTCAGTGTTTAGAGAAAGGACGCCTGCCTTGTAAACTCCTATGGGCCTGATTTGAACACAATAAACAAAGGTTTTGCTCAATCAGAAACTGCAATTGGGCGACTGCTACCATCATAACTCCATCTGATCATCCACAACATGACTCAAATATCAAAACATGATCAATACTAAAGCAGCACCGAAAGTAACCCAGTCATTACTTGAACCTGAAAAATGTCCTGTTCATCTTCAAAAGAAGTTGGTTTTCAAAATTGCGAGAATTCAGTTTCGCTCTTCTTGGGCTGAAGACTAGTCCTGCGATGCTAAATAGCCTTTCACAGGCCGCTGAGGCAGGTAGAGGTGTGTTCAGCGTCACAGACAGCTTGCACACAGCTGCGAAGGATTTCCCTAATGCTAACGCTAATGCTAACGCCAATGCTAATGCTGCGCTCTCACGGCTCCCGTAAATCCTAAGGTGTCACAACTGTCAACACTTCCTCAGCTCACTATCTCGCTAGCGATCCACGGGTGTTGGTCTTCGTCACCACCGTAGTTTGTTGCGGGAGTAGCAGGTGCTTTCATTTCTGCTTCCATCATGAAATCAGTCATCGTAGAGTGGAATTATACTCAGGTAGTCGCCCGCTAGCTTATAGCATGTAGCATCCTGGGAATCAAAACACCGCAGCTTTGAGAGCACTTGTTTGCAATTGCGCATTAACGTGACTAACCAATGATTTAACTTGCTGCTAGGACCACTGATTCACCAAACCTGCTTGCTTGCAGTCTGTGTTCCACCACAGTCACCGACGCTGGTCTCATGATTCATTTTGTTTCTAAAGATAGATTTGATTTTGTAGCGAGTAACGAAGGTTTCAGGGGAAATGTATCGGAGTAAAAGTATCAGTTTTCTTTGCAAAATGTAGTGAAGTAAAAGTAAAAGTCAACAGAAATATAAGTAGTAAATAGATACCCAAAAAACTACTTAAGTACAGTAACGAAGTATTTCTACTTCGTTACTATACACCACTGACTGTTGGTAGTTGTAATTAGTTTAGTAAAAAAAGGCCGAATTGTAATAGTATGGCTACTCGTTTTCATTAGCAAGCTAATATAGGCTAACATCAATTGGTACATGTTGCCATGGCAACGATACACACTTTCATGCAGACTGAAGGAATTCAAATTGTAAACCTGGATAATATGCATTGTACTGTTTAGAATGATAGCAACCCATATAACCTATTGATTTGGATATATATATACATATATAAGTATGTATATATAGGTATGTATCTATATGAATATATTTATATGTATGTATATATTTATACGAAGTGCCTTTGAGCTCCCCCTGTCGCTTCCGCAAATTGCGTAACTAACGCTGCCACCCTCGTGGGGAGGGGAGGGGGGGAGCTGCGCTCATGTGATTGGTTGAAAAAGAGAATGTTGAAAAAACGCATATTTGTGAATCTAGCGACGTTAGGGGAGTCTCAAAAATCCGTGGAGAGATCTGTAAAGAAATGCAGTGCGATCCACAAAGAAATGCATACAAATCCACAAACAAATGTAAACAATCCACACAGAAATACTTACAAATGCAGAAATATATTTGTGATTTCTTTTTACATTTATATAAATCGTAATTTATTTATTTGTGCATTGGAATGTATTTGTAAATTGTTCTGTACGCATTTGTGAATCTTTCTGTGTGCATTTGTGATTATTGAGACTGATCTGACCCCATAAGGTTCAAGCACTCCGCTGCAAACCTGTGACAAAGTTCTCAAGTGCACCCCCCGCTTCTTCTGCTGCAACATCGCTCTGGTGACACAGCGCCAACCTCGTAAAATGAAACCAGCAACATCTGCAGCAGACTCAGAGGGGCTCATTGATTCGGCTCTTGAATCATTTGTACCAAACCCACCTTTTGCCTGGTTACAGGCCGAGGTGCTTGTTTTCCCTGGCTGCTCCTCCCCTCTTACTGCAGCCCGGATCTTCAGCACCACATACCTGCAGGCTAGAAAAAGAGCAGTATCAGGTCAGGTCAGCACTGACCTTCCTGTAGGGAAAAATATATATGTTTACGTTTCAGATTACATTATAGCTGTTGTCAGAAAAATAGCCCTGATCCTAAAATAACGATGTGTGTGAGCTTTTTAAGGCTGAATTCATCGGTCATAAAGTAAAAGCTTTTGTAGATGAAATAGGGCTGTGCAAAACAAATAGCCGCGGTACAAATCAGCTCCATCTAATCATTAAAACATGATCTTATTTCATTATGTTCCATCACGATGCATCTCTGCCAAATAATAACTAAGGTTCCCTTGAGAAAGGATCATCTCACTGACTCAACACTATTATCAATGTATGTGTGTGTGTGTGTGTGTGTGTGTGTATATATATTTATATGTGTATATATATATATGTATATATATATATATATGTGTATATATATATATATATGTATATATATATATGTATATATATGTGTATATATATGTATGTATATATATATATATATATATATATATATATATATATATATGTATATATATATATATATATATATATATATATATATATATATATATATATATATATATATATATATATATATATATATATATATATATATATATATATATATATATATATATATATATATATATATATATATATATATATATATATATATATATATGTATATATATATATATATATATATATATATATATATATATATATATATATATATAGGATGGAGACCAATACAAGTGAAGCTTGTTTATTCTGCTCTGCCTCCTAAACTGACTGAACGTCAGCTTGGTCCAATGATGTCCTTTTTGCTGTTAACATGGCGGCTAGTAGGAAAGCACACTTGGCCTTCCTTGAAGTGGTACGATCTAATATTGTGGCTTTTGGGGTTAAACCCCTTCACACCTGAATGAACTGACTTTAAAGCTGCAGGACAATTCAGTTTAATACATTTTTCTAAAATGAATTACTTCATTTTAAGAGTCACATCTTTCAAAAGCTTTCTGTTATGTATTGTTTTAATGCATCCCTTATTTTACTTGAAATGAGAGAAGAACATTTATTTATTATTAGATGATGTATTATTTATAATTCATCCAGTTCAAGTTGAAATCTGAAAATACATATTGTTGAGATATTATTCAATTGAAGGTTCTTTCTTGCGTTTGACAGCCAGTTGTTGACTCCATACAGACATTAATACAACTGTTGGCTACTTAATAATAATAATAGTGTATTTTATTTGTAACGCACTTTTCATTTTTTTTTTTAAATCTCAGAGTGCCACAGAGCCAGTACATAGTAAAACATAGTAAAAAGCATAGTTAAAACATAGTTAAAAAAAGAAAAATAAATAAACTATAATAAAATAAAATAAAACCAGTGAATGAACAGAGACACAAAATAAATAACTGACAGTGATTTAGGTCAGAAAGGCTTTCCTACTTCAATATGAAACTCAATCATCAGACTTAATGTGATGTTCTGGACCTTTGCATGAGAAAATTCTTTCTAACTGGACCTCGCTGGACTAATTGAATACCCCTGAACTAGAGGCTTAGTATCTAGGCTACATGTGTCAAAGTCAAGGCCCGCGGGCCGAATCTGGCCCGCCACGTCATTTTATGTGGCCCACGAATCCGCCAGCACAAAAAATAAATAAATATTGTGATCTTCACGATAGAACATCTTTGATGTGACGAGTCTTGGCCAATCAGCGTTCAGATGTCTATGTCTTCATTTCCCTCTGTTACAGTTTAAGTTCCGTTATGTTCCGTTACCGTTCAGACTTGCTGGGTTAAGTTAACGTGCGCTGCATGCAGAACTCTGTGGACTGTTAACGTTTGTCATTATCGCGATTTAGGAGGAAAAAACGTAACGTGATGAAACGTGCAGCCCCCGTGTTCCGGTTCAGTTCACGCGGTCACTCGTTAACGTTAAACCGAATTTCGCTGACAAGCGACAAGTTTGCAGGTATGACTGGCAGGTAACTATATAGGGCACAGGTGCAACAGACAGCTGATGATGCATGGGTGACGGGGCGATCACCAGAGGGAGACCAGGAAGATAAGTTCTATCATTAAGAGCCTGGAATCTCTTTGTTGAAGCGAGTAAGAAACACGACCCAGCCGAGTGGCTAGTAGCTGGAATCAGTCACTACAGCTTACAAAGCTTTTATTAAGTGTTGTGTGTGACTCATCTCAAGTGAGGACTATCTCTGCCTTACAAAGCTTTTATGAATGACATTGAAAGGCCAGCAGTGCCTCAAAACACACAAAAGTCTCAGTTATCTTCTCAACAGAAAAGGCAAATAGAGAAAACACAAAGTGATCACGAACATATCAATATTTATTCCAAGATGCAAACAATATACTCGTGAATACAAACCTCTCAGCCATTCATTCATTCAGGCTGGATATAAAACGCGTCCACATTCACTCCACTCATATGAACAGATAAATGGTCATCTAACGTTGTCTAACGTTGTCTAACGTTGCCGTTATCATATAACAGCAGCAGTATAACAACTGTCTCCTGGATCGCTCTATGGATCTTAGGACCTCTAGTTGGTGACTTGCTCGCAGGATCTCTCATTTTGCAGAACAAATGAAACGGAACAGCAGATCATTGTCGCCTTTCCATTATAAAGGGATTTAAAGTCTCAAGATTTGGAACTAAAAACTCCAAAACATGTTTACAGTTGCATTGAAATATTGGAGTTTTCTCAACTTTTATGTTTGCATTCACAAACACCAGAGGAGAACAAGAAAAGCTTCATTGCATTTCAAATTGAAATAATCTGAGCCAAAAGGCCTTCTGCAGCTGATCTCATTGGTCGGTAACCCTGAGGCCTGCAGCTACCAGGAGAAGAGAGCCCGAACCTCTTGAAGAAAACCGCTGAGTCACTCTGACAGCCAACGAAAGCAGAGCTCTCTTTGCGTCTACTCTGTTTCTGCAAAGCTGGTTTCAATATCTCACAACGCAAAAGAAGCCCCGAATTTAAAACTAAATAAAATGACTTTTAGCTTTCAAGGCTTGATCCGGGATAATAACTGTTGTGGCTCAGAGGCAGCCGGAGAAAAATATGTTTTGTTGTCACTTTTAAGTACTAAATGTGACAGGACCAGAGCAGCATTTTAACATGATTGATTCAAACATGCAACTTTGGATCAAACTTTGTCTTTGACAGAAGGAAGGACTCACCATTGATGATCAGTCACACCATTGCTCTCAGGGTGGTGGACCTGTGGCAGAATCAAAGTGTTCCTCAGTGCTGTATCAGGAGCAGAGCTGTGTTAGTGCTCAGCTGTCCTCTGCAACTGGATCTCTTCCTCAACAACACGTTGAGCCTCCTCTTACAGACCTGACCCGCCCCTTGTGCTCTGAGGCGTGAGCAGACATCCTGCATAGAAGGAAGTCACCAGGAGCCGTCCTCTCTCTTCCTGTCAACTGGAATTTCTGCTGTTCCTACGCTCGAAAGTCAATATTTGTTGACTTATTCGTATCTAATTTCAGCCTTCCCTTGTGAGCTGTATTATACACATAAAGTATAATACAGGCAAGGCGGCTTTCATGTGCTGCATTATAAAAAGGGCCAACATGTTGTTTTGAGGAGCACAATACATGTAATTCTTATCAGAGACTACTGAGTGAACATGCTCTGTTCCAAACAGGGCTTCATCCACAGCTCAGCTACAGCATCTATAGGGACGGGTTCTTTTTGCATTTTAAATGCAGTAGAGTGAATGTGTGTCCGTATCAGTCGCTCTGGAATAAACCATAAATGAATCAATGCAGTTGTGTTCACAGCAGCGATTTTACTCACAAATACTTCGTGAAACTAGGATTGTACTTGGTGATATCTGCCCTGTGTTAGATTATTGCTCTGTTCTGCATTTCTTTAACACTATTTGACGTCAGCGTACAGATAATAATAGTTTCATCAGCTGACTATGAGTGCTCTGCTCTGCTCTCCTGGGTGCAGACAGCGCTGTTGAAATATTAAGTGCAGTTTGATTTGAGGATTGAGATGGTTTATATCTTTTACTGTTGAAAGGTGCTTATGGCTCACTAGTACAAATAACACTGCTGGTTTATGATAAAGTGCAAAGTAACGTGTGATATGAAGTGAAATCAAACGTGTGAGAGACGTCATCATACGTACAATGATACCTCTCATGTTACATTTCTGCAGTCTGGCTTCATTCTCCAGGATGTTTGTACGCATGAGTCAGAGTCTCCGTGCCGGCGATCACGTCCTCTCATCGGGTCTGTTCATATCCACCACGTCTGCGTGCACGTGGAGTACGCCTCTTTCACACCCATGTGTGCACCTAACTGTTATAGATGAGACCCTGATATCTTACGTCATGATCAGTCCTCTTAGAGGACTTTCTACTGGAGCTGTAGGATCAGGTCTGGAGAAGGGAAGACGACCACAAATCTGGAAAGAAGCTGTTGTGCTATGTAAGGAAAGGGAACTATATGATGTCCACTGTAAGCTAACTAATGGTGAGAATGATAAATGAAAGTTATACATATTATATAAATAACTAAGGCTATGGAGTCTAAAGAGGTAGAACACCATGGACCCTGCTACATGTCTACATGAGGTAAGAGCACAGACTGACGGTGTTATTGATATAGAGAAGGGTAATGACATGACGGAGGAGGGAATATGAATTAAAATAAGTACATATGGAATGTGTATATGGAAGAGTGATTCAAGTATAGAACAATGCGATGCCTCTGTAGTGAGTCCTTTGTTCTTTTATGTTATGACAAATGATATTTATGATTTATTTTATACATTTGGAGAATGTGATGAGATTTTCTCTTTTTGCGGATGATGGGGCAGTTTGGAAGAGAGGAAGGAATTTAGAATTCCTTGTGAAGCCAAAATAAGATGTTCAAATAGAAGAACGGTCAAAACAAAGATGCTCTCTTCTTGACAAGAATAATGATTATTAGCAATTTAAAACTAAAATTGTAGTTTGATGAAAGAATGACATGGGCTGTACATATTGAACAATAATAGTTAAAAAGTAATGAGATGTCTGGGAGGAAAACAATGAGGGCTAAGAGCATGGACTCACTATCTGGTAGTGATTTAGTCTTTCAAACAAAAAGGAAAGGAAATGAAATGATGATGGACAGAATGAAGCATAAGTTGAAAGAAAGGAATCAAAAGCAGCGTGAAGAAGAGAAGACAGGAAGCAGGTTATCTAGAGTCCAGAGGAAAGGAGGGATGAGGAGAAGGACACGGAGAGAAGAACTCATATCACAACATCAGAGACAGGATGTTATGAAATATAACAAAACAAAATACTAAAAGGTGGGAATTTTACAAGGTGGGCGACTGCATGTGACTCTCCATGCAAAGCATGTCATTGTGGGTTCTAGCTGTGGTTCTTTGGGTTTGTGTCAGAACGATCTGCATCCCCATGACGTCACATTAGCTCCTCACAGGACAGAGCTGGGACCCGGGGACCCGGGCATGGTGTGGACGTTACGGTGATCAGCTCCCGTAGAGGCGGACAGAGCTTCAGCCTGATCTCTAAACGGGCCGAGCAGGACGGTAACAGTGAGACCGTCCACAAAGCGTAGCGCTGAGAAGACACGTTACACATCCAACAGCTTCTCTGTCCTGCAGTCAGTGTGACTATCATGATGTACACCCACAGCCTCCTTTCGGTTCATCCAACAGCTCCTCTGTCCTGCAGGTAGTGTGACTAACATCATGTACACCCACAGCCTCCTTTCAGTTCAATGACTTCACTGTTATAAAGTGTAGCGTAACAAAGATCACTTCATTCATCAATGAACTCCTCCTGGGCACACGTAGCCGTGTGTAATACCTTCAGAATAGAAACGTGCTGTTGTATGATGTAGAAGATTTTTGATTCGAGAAAACATTCAATAACGTAACTGTGTGATGCTGCTGATACTTGGCTCTAAACGGGGAGTATTGAGGTGATCCGGAGTTAACGGTTCTGCTATCGGTACCGTACTACTTCCAGAGTGAGATGTCCTAATGCGCGTCATCGTGAGGTCATCATGAGGTCATCAGGAGGAGGTTCAACTGTAGCAGGACAGCACTGAAGGCCCAGCGATCAAACACACGGCCCGCCAACCGGATGGACGGCTGCTCCACAAGCAGGAGAAAACGGAGCTTTTCTGCACATTGACATTCTGCTTGTTTGTCACATCATGTGATGAACTGCTGCTGTCTCCTCTTACTTGTGAGGGTTTTATTACATTTGAGACAACCAGAGTTCTCAGCAGAGTCAAATGTTTTCTTCTCTCTGCCATGATGTGTGTCTCACGCTGTACTGAGCTAGAGACACAGAGACAGCTAGAGCTAGAGACACAGAGACACAGATACAGAGACAGAGAGACACAGAGACCTAGAGACCCAGAGACACAGAGACAGCTAGAGACAGAGAGACACAGACACAACAATACTACAAGAGCTCTGTTGTTCCTGCAGATGTTGCTGCTTGCTCAAGGTCATATTCTTTATTATAATAAAGGAAAAGGCACAACCTACAGAAATAGAAATGTATGACTAATCCATTCGTAACACTTCACATTGTTATAAGAGGTTACAGATCCATTATAACGTGTATTTATTACCTGCACAGCATTCCATGAAGTGAAACACAGGATGAAGCCGTGGAAGGCCTCCAGTGATGATGACTCAGCTTCTCCACAAGTGTGTCAAATAGCAGCTCATAAAAACATCCATCAAGATAAACAGTCTTGTCCCCTGAAACATCAGCAGACCACGAATATGAACATAAACACATGTACACAGACTCGCACCAGCAGTGGATCAGCAGTCACACACACAGCGGCAGAACAGTCCAATGGACAGAGGACATAACATCAGCTTCAATCACAATCCCACCTCAACTCTATTCAAGAGCACAATATTTAATATCACAATAATCAATCCTCATCTTCTGCAGTCTTTCTACACCGTGATAGAAGAGCCGTGAGGACACAATAACGTGAGCTACCAACTGAGCCGAGGCCGACAGTCTTTCGCACTAGAACCCGGCCGTGACGTTGGCTACCGTGGTTATCTTCCTTTGGGAGTCCAGACAAAGAAGGTTTTCTCCAGCAGAGCAGAACACAGCGTCTCCTCCACATGACGGCCACAACACCAGCCTCTCCAGGCTGAGCTCCAGCTCTCCTCTCTAGCTGTTTGAGGGCGTGCCAGCCCAGCCCAGAGGAGGCATAGTGCGCACGGGTTACATTGTGACATCACTATGTTATGGAAGTCAAGAGAAAATTCAATCGGCAGCTCAGGACTGTTTGTGAGGGACTACAACTCTACGGAGCTTTATATCTGCTAGAATATATCTATGATCCACTAAAGGAACGGGAAGAAGCATCATAGGGCCTCTTGAAGGTCCACAGAGTCCACCTCCTCTAGGCCCCCCGGGTCCCGCTCTCTCTCCTATGGGCGGCCTATGATGTGCAGCTTGATGCGGGACACCACGATGGAGTCAGGTCTCTGTGAACATGTGGACACAGCAGTCACCAACTTGTCCTACGACCGGCCATGAGCCAGGAGCAGTCTGGGTGTTAGAATAGCTTTAGATCCTAGCTGGGTTAGCTTAGCTGCCATCTTGACTCTCTTCAGGTTTGGTCCTGCAGGTCTGGCTGGGTGATCGGCGTGCACGTTGATGGTCTCGATGTCCGCTCCCCACATTATTCCAGTCCACACGCTTCCTTCTCTGCTGTTGAGTGCATTCCTGTAACAAAGACGAAAAGACAAAAATCAAGCCAATTTCATGGCGCTACCGACCATAACATCAACCGCTATAGATAGACAGACTGCTCACATGATGCTCTGGTGCTGATGATCAGCAGGTATAATGCTGAGCGTCGAGCCTATGGAGAGGGCTGCCTTGGCAGGACAGGTGTGTTTCTCTAAATGTGTTTATTTATGCAAACTAATGCAGTTGACTGCTTCTTTAACACAATGAACTTCATGGCTGCTTGCATGTCAATGCCTTCTGGAACATCAGCTCGAAGGCTCTAACCTCAAGGGTTTTGCTAAAAACCAAATTTAGTCTCGCTGCCACACTATTTGAGGGGAGCTCAGCAGGTAGAGTGGGTGAGTGGGTGAGTGGGTGTCAGGTCAAATGATCAAAGTGAACATATGGTTGAGCTGTCAGAGTTTGAAGAATAACTGGTGAGCTCATGAGCGTGATTAGCGTGTCTCTGCAGGAGCTGGTCTCTGGCTGTTTATTGGCTTCATGATGATGTTCGGCTCGCTCATCGCCTCCATCTGGATCCTACTTGGTGGCTACGTGGTGGCAAGTAAGTGCGCCTCCTATGATCTATATCTACACACTCAGCACTGCTCTTCAGCAGCACACCTCTCGTGACAGTTCATCCTCTCGTTCAGAAGCACTGGTGAAGTAGACCTACAGCCTGGTTCACAGGGAAGAACCCAGGGGCCACCGCTTTAGATCTATTATCATGTTCTGATGTGAACATTATTGAGTTACTATTCTAACTCAATGTACCCTGAAATAACCTCATTGTATAAGTTATTTCATTGAATATAGGACTGAGCTGAACTGAAGCAGTCAACATGTGGTTGATGTTTAGATTTTCAGCTTAAATTCAATGGATGAAACAAAGATATCACATCAACCGTTTAGGAATTACAGCCATTGTTCCACAGGCCCCATTTCGAGAGGTTCTGAAGTAATTGGACAAACTAACATAGTTGTGAATATCATGATAATGTTTAGTAATTGGAGGAAAATCCTTTGCAGTCGGTGATTGCCTGTAGTCTGTCACCAATAGAGAGAATTAAACGCTGAGTTTCCTCCCTCGAGAAGCTTTGACAGACCTTTCACTGCAGCCTCCTTCAGCTGCTGCTGTTCGTGGGTCTTTCTGCCCTCAGTGTTACCTTCAGTGAGTGAAAGGTTGCTCACTGGGGTTGAGATCAGGTGACTGACTGGTCAGTCTTTGTCAGATGTTTTCTGTTAAAGTCTCATGGTGCCTTCCTGTTCTTCAGTGTTGTTTGCACCTTGTTGTCTCTGTATCTAGATTCATGAAGGCGTCTGTTGATCGTAGACTTTGACCAGGCTGTAAACAGCTTTATTTCTGCTGTAAAGGTGGTCATGTTAACCTGGGGGTCTGTCGGCATTAACTCACTTTTGGAACCAGCCTCAAGTGGCCATTTGAGGATCTGCAGTTTTTGGCCATCTGGCGTTGGCTTCGTCCTTCAGCCTCGGAGGTTGCCGTTTAGTTTATACTCAAGCTCTTGCAAACTATTCTACCTCACACAGCCATGACCATTAGCTAGATCAGAGCAAAGGCTTTTGTAGAAGAGGTAAGCATGCTAAATCAAATCACATCGAATAAGTTGGAAGCATAGTGGTGGTGATGTGAAGTCATGTAACTGAGTGTGTAGATATAGATCATAGGAGGCGCACTTACTTGCCACCACGTAACCACCAAGTAGGATCCAGATGGAGGCGATGAGCGAGCCGAACATCATCATGAAGCCAATAAACAGCCAGAGACCAGCTCCTGCAGAGACACGCTAATCACGCTCATGAGCTCACCAGTTATTCTTCAACCACGGTGTAATTTGTTTATAGCCAAACATTAGCTTCTTTACTTGCATTTACCTCCAAAAATCATAATAATGTTGTTCATTTGTGAAGGTTAATTTGTTGAACAAAATGTGAACGTATCACAAAGTTCCAAAGCAAAACTCTTATTGGCTTTTTAACTCATTAACTTCTGGATCGGCCATCAGAACTGCGTCAGCCTTCGGCACTCTATTGCCACCCCTACATTTAACATGAAGAAAGTGCTGACTCAACGTCAACCTGCTAGCTTCTTCTGGTGATCACTACTCGAGGTCATCGTAACAGTCTTTGTCTTGAGCTTTCAACCCCGTCTCATCAAAGTGACGAACGATCAGACCACCAAAACGGATCCGTCCTCAAGGACACACTGTCTAAGGAAACACACAGAGAGAATTATGTGGTGTAAAGACCAGAACCTTGGAAGGCACCAACTTGATTTGTCTAACTGAGAAAACATTAGCTTCATATTAGCTTCAGCTGAATTCTAGAAGTAATTTTACACCGATGGAATACTTTGGAGTTTGTCCCCCATTTGTTACAGTGTCTCGGATTACTGTATGCTTCTGAGTGAGACATTCAGTCCTCAGTAGTTTGACCTGTGTGGTATACTATCCAACTATACAATAGTACAGAGTGAGTCCTATACTGAAACAAGAAACATTGAGGACAGAAGTTTGTCTTTAAAGTATTTATTCTCTGGTCAGAGAAGGCTTCACCGTCATACTGACTGCAGCTCAGTCTGCAGAGGATGAGCCAAGAACATCAGGCATTTACATTATCACAATTAATCAGCAGTTTCAAGCTCCCCATTGTCCCCTCCAGTCGTCCCCTTCCCCTTCTGAGCCTTGTCCGACAGAGACATCTGTCTTTTTTACCCATGATTCTCCTGGGAACAGAACATTCTCTGGTTAAACTGCACCCCCATTGAGTCGCTCCCTCTTATCAAAGCAAAGACAGAGATAACACAACTCTCCCAGGTGCACAATCATATGTCACACATATAGTTGTGTTAGTGAGTAAGGCACATAAACTAAGTCACAGTATGATGTACTAGCACAGGGACAATTCTCTATCACAGCTGTCAAAGGTGCTCAACAACCCAGAACGCTTCTGTTCTGTTTGGTTATGAAGCGACTTACTGTTCCCCACAAGACGTGTTGAGCAGGAGCTCGATCCCTCTCCTCTGGTGATTATGGCTCATATACAACAGTTTCATCTTCTCTCTGCTTAAAGGACTCCATTTACAGACACACACAGTATCTGTTGTGTTATTGACTGTGATTTTGTTTTGTAACATTTCTTAGAGAAAGAAGTGGCACCCAGGCTGGCTGTGTTCTTTCACAATGCCTTCATCTTCTTCAGGTGAGTGTAACATGAAACTGGACTAAAATCAACTTTGTAAGCAGCAGTTAAATAAAAGAGATCCATGTTGCTAGATGTCCACAACCTGCTGTAACCCTCAAACCTAAAATTGACGACATTCATTTATCTGTGGATACATGTCGATCATGAAAAGTTTATACACTTCCCATCATCGCTCCTTGTATCACAAAGAAAGACTGTGGCTCAAATCAAATTCAGAAAATTCTCCGAAAAATACTTAGCACACTATTCCCGATCAGGCCGCACGTTTTGATGTATTGTTTGCGCAGGTGTTGGCAACGCTGTGTGAGGAGAAGCGAATCACACGTTTGCCCGATGGATTATATTCAGTGTGGCTTTGGCACAGGCAGCAAAACTGCCTGAAAGCTTGTCATGAAAGCTTGTCATGAATGATCAATATTGTACTGTGAATGTAAATACGGTTCCATAGTGCATAAAACACATTATCAAAAGAACATTTCCTCGGGGCAGGATAACCCCGGACCCCTCTATAGAAGTCCTGGCTACGCCCCAAACGTCCTCAAATCCTGGAAACGCCCCTGCTCTAAAATATAATTATACGACTGCAGATGACGCATTTGTCCTGCTTCATGGATATGCAGATTTCATAGTCAATAGGGTAATGCAGTTACTATGGTACCCAAACACAGTGATGGTTTCCAGCACCAGCTGTTGTCCTCCAAACACTAAAAGATGTTACTGCTAGTTGAGCAGCAACAACAGTACGACGAAAAGCTCAAGTGAACGTCACGGATGATGACATACTTTATATCGTGCAAAACTATCAAACGTATTGTATTTTTCATTGAAGCTCTTTATTGCTGATGGCTGTCGTTTTTGCTGTTTCCTGATTTAGTGTTTTCCTCTCTCTCTCTCTCTCTGTAGCACTACAAGTTTGGCCGGACTGAAGATTTATGGGGTTAGAGGGTCTGACTTACTGCTGACACACACACACACACACACACACACACACACACACACACACACACACACACACACACACACACACACACACACACAGCATATGTTTAGTTCATTCTGTATCTGATCAGTTCATTTTTTAAATGTTTGTATTTTAAATGAGGGCATTTCTTGTTTGTTATTGAGAACTGAGTCGTCAGTTTCACTTCATTTTATTGTATCTCAGATGAATCTCAAGTGTCAATTCATGTCATGATTTGTTCAATCTGTTGAGGGTTACTGTGTAATTACACTGTAATGAATCAGAAAGGGGAAATAGCATCTGTCTTGGGCCGGGCTAGTTTATTGATATGAATATAATCTGAAGTGGTGGTGAGGGTGAACACACCCCTCCTGCTGTCTCTACCTAAGCGGCTCATATAGTATGTGAGTTCATTTCATACACTGGGTGATCGTGTATTTTAGATGATTTTCGTGGGTCTGATTCATATTGGGGTCTCAGGTGGACGTGTTTTTTTACATAATCAGTTTTATCCTCTTGTACTTGGTCCTTGTTTAGCTCTTGTTTCTCCCAGAACATGCCGTGTATATTGAGACGTAAGTATGCAGATAATTTTAAAAATAGTTTGTAGCCATTTAAAGTACAAGTACAGAACAAATCTTGTGAAACTGCTGAAGTAACGGTATTAAAGGACTTGTACTCCTTGCTATCATATGTGGACATGTGCATTTTGTTTTACTGTACTAAGATGTACTTTTACACCAAAGCTTTGATTTGCATGGAGTAAAACTACTGTTGGGATCAATAGGGGCTTGTTTTAGTTATCAGCATTTAAGAAACTGAATTCTTGACATCAATAGAATTATTAATGTGAGTAACAATTATTAATGATTATTAATAATAACGGGGCACCACCCTGCGAACAGGGACTGATAACCAAACGATAAAACTAAGTCTCATAATTAGTGTTCACTCGTAATGTCAATAGTCGGGTACGACTATACATTCAAAGTGACAGTGAAGGATTGAATTCGAGCACAGGCTACGCATCCAGTTCTCATTACCTACATATGCACAAGTAATCACAGACGACTGCTCCTTAAAGTATAACAGGGTTTATTAAATTAAAATAATAAAAGATCAGATCAATTACCATCACAATCAACAAACGCCATCATACAATTTTATGGACCTAATATCTAAACAAATGAATAAAATGGGTGAGGATGTCTGTATGCGAGTATGTGTGTGTGTGGGTGTGTGTGTGAGTGTGTGTATGTGTGTGTGTGTGTGAGGGTCTCTGTGTGTGTGTGTGTGTGTGTGTGTGTGCAGGTTAAGTGAGAGAGGGGGGGAGAGCAGGAACATGAGAGAGAGAGAGATCATGAATCAGAGTCTGTGTGTAGTGAGAATGAGGATCGCTGATCATATCTCCCACAAACTGCCGTTGTCGCGTCGCGAACTACCGTCAGCTGTGCACGATATGATCGCGATCCCACACTTCACTCACAGAGCTGATTTAATGAAGAGAGACATCCCACACGAAGTGAAATAAAATTAATGAAAGTAATCCCCAAATAAACAGATCTTCCTAACTGCTGTGGGATGAGCGTCTGTTTCTTATCACGTCTCTTAAGCAATAATAACGAAATACTACATCCACTAGCAGCGACTGATCTTAAGGCAGACAGTTACGACAGGAAATACACAATATATGGCGGGGCTCCGTGGTCCGCGATAATTGCGCAATGACGCGGTGTAACAAGACAGTGATTGAACACAACAGGGTGCGGGAATAATAACACATAAATGAATTAACCTGAATGTATCTTAGGATAATTTAAGCTAAGCTATGCCCAAGATGCCATGATGAACTCTTACTTTGGAGAAGCTTCGTTCGATGGGGCTCGTTCCCGTGATGGGAATCCATCAGTCCTCGAGTGTGGGCTCGGCAGCGCGGCGTTTGAGCAAGCGCAGACTGAGTAGCTCGGAGCTCGGTCGCTCCCGGTCGCGTGACTCGCTCTGGAGTGGACACAGACTGAGCTGGCATCGGCGCGGCGTTTGAGCTAGCGCCGATGGGGTCGGACCTCTGTGGCGCGGCTCGCTTTGGAGCAAGCGCGGGTCCGATCTGTTCTCGCTGCAGCGGGGACAGTGAAACGTCGGGTGAGACGGCGTGGGGTCCGTGTCGGTTTCCCGGAAATCATCAGTCAGGAGGGGATTCGACGTCTTCCTGCTGGAGGGTTGGATGAGGGTGCGCGGCCCTCGTGGGTGAACATCGGCTGAGGTCGTTTTGTTCCTCCCGGAAATCGTGGGCCTTCGGTTGTCAGCGTGGCGCTGGGGGGGGGAGAAGGGCCCGGTGCCTCTACTCTGTCCCAGGATGGAGTCCAGAGGGAAGGGAGCGTTTGTGTGCTCCCTTGCTCGACGGAGGTCGAAGGGGAAAAAGCGTGGAGGTGTCGGTTGCAGTTAGTTTTGTTGAACAGTGGCTGAACCACAGGGGTCCTGGTGCTGTCTTGGCTCTCGGCCAATGAGGTTGCAGCGGTGCTCTCAGGTGACTTCAGTGCTGGGGGGGGGGGGGAGAAATTCACACCCTAATGTGAAATTCCTTCAGAGGGGGTTTGGTGCTCATCAAACCACAATCAGGACGAAACCTTTGCTTGCAAAAGGGAAGGCCTGATTTCCTTTGTTCACAGCACATGTGCAGCCATATGCTCAGACCCCAACACTACTCTGGAAGAACCAGGGGATTTGGGGTTATTTCCTATCTTTTTAAACATTTGTCTGACTTGTCAAGAGTTTAAAACGTGAAAAATAGAAAAATAAAGACAATGTTTTACTGAAGAATGCTGTAGATAATTATCCATATCCAGCAGCAGAGTACCATTTATTTATTTTTTGCAGATGGAAGAACACAAATGTGACCTGCTGTGTGTGGAGATGAATACTGTGGGAAATTGTTTCCTTTTTATAATAACCCTCTAGAATCTGTAATGGGGAAATGATGATTTTACTGAAGAGAGCCCACGGTTAACGTTTCACATTTAATGCATCCAAGGCCTGCTAATCATGTGATAAATACAACTGTCCCAATAAATACCAAACTACCTACTAATGCTGAGCAAGTTGAGAATTGAGATTGTTCACAGAGGACAAAATGAAGTTAACCCAAACAGAGAAGACATCAAGAGAGCACAATAATGACAATTATATTTGAATGATAATTTATAACATGAATCTTGAAAGCACTAGTATGAATATAAAACACTATCATAACAGGAAAACAATAATATGAATGAAAACACTATGAATAAACATCCAGAAGGTAAGAAATGGCTGACTGTGAATAAATTAACAGATTTATAATATGTAATGGTAAAATATGTATTAGCATCATGGAACGTTTTTAAAGAACATAGTGTGACCTCTTGGTATAATGCAGAAGTAAAAGAGGTCCTGCAAGACAGCACCTAAAGACCCGGTTTCCTAACTGAAGACATGTTCACATGCTCTGCTTCTCGGAAGGGTCGTTTAAAACAGGAACATAGAAACTACAACCGACTCACAGTTGAGCTGCCTGCATGAACCAGATAAGACCAGACTAGACTCTTCCTGCATGAACCAGATAAGACCAGACTGGACTCTTCCTGCATGAACCAGATAAGACCAGACTAGACTCTTCCTGCATGAACCAGATAAGACCAGACTAGACTCTTCCTGCATGAACCAGATAAGACCAGACTGGACTCTTCCTGCATGAACCAGATAAGACCAGACTAGACTCTTCCTGCATGAACCAGATAAGACCAGACTGGACTCTTCCTGCATGAACCAGATAAGACCAGACTGGACTCTTCCTGCATGAACCAGATAAGACCAGACTGGACTCTTCCTGCATGAACCAGATAAGGCCAGACTAGACTCTTCCTGCATGAACCAGATAAGACCAGACTGGACTCTTCCTGCATGAACCAGATAAGACCAGACTAGACTCTTCCTGCATGAACCAGATAAGACAACACTGGACTCTTCCTGCATGAACCAGATAAGACCAGACTGGACTCTTCCTGCATGAACCAGATAAGACCAGACTGGACTCTTCCTGCATGAACCAGATAAGACCAGACTGGACTCTTCCTGCATGAACCAGATAAGACCAGACTAGACTCTTCCTTCATGGGGGTCATGGGCGGAGGCCTGTCGGTATGAAAGGATGCTAAATGTTGTACCTCTGCTGAATGAGTATCTGTGGTGCACTCTTCCCTTGCAAGCAAATACATGGACAAAGACAACTTTTGAAGACTTTATTGACTTGTGAACAAAAACTCTCTTCTCCCGATTAACCTAGAAATTTTCCACCACAATTATCACTGCTTCATATACGATAGATCTGACTATAATCAGGCTACATGAAGTTAACCTCCGGAGTAGGACTTGTGACGACCCTCCTCCCATACACTAAGGCCATGTCCACATTAGAGTTACTTATTTATTTTGCACAATTCAAACAACAAAATCTAAAATAATCAAACATAACAGAGATAAATGAATCACAGTGCAGGAAGACAGAAAGCCAACTTGGCTTATTTGAAGCCTCCACCTATATAATATTACAAAATTACAAAGAAAAAATAAAATATGCATAAGACATTACGTTACACCAAAACAAAGAAAGAAAAGAAAAAAAATAATGTAATTGTGTTGAGTGTGAGTGCATGTGTAATATAACAGCTAAAACAAGAAAGACATGAAAACTAATACATAAACAAACTTACAAAACAGCAATCAGATTTTCTTTTAGGCATCTTTTAAAACATTTTACAGAGGGACATTCTTCTGTTAGGTGGGAAATGTCATTCCATAGTTTGGTTCCCTAAATCTTATTGAAAGCTGTCCTCTGCTAGTCAGTGACTTAGGAGGATGAAGATGTGAAGATGAGGAGTTGAGTGAGAGTGAACCTGTGAACTGAATTTATAGCAGGTCTTGAAATGATCAGGAATATTCCCTTCACCTGAAAGTATCTTATAAATGAAAACACAAGTTTGTGAAATATTGATGTCATAAATGGTAAGAATCTGCAATTTCTGAAATAGAGGAGCAGAAGAGAAGTGTGACTCTGAAGTTTTTACCACGTTTACACTAAGTGTCCCTGTTGTGTGTGTGTGTGTGTGCGATGATCTGTTACAGGTGCTGATTGGAGGGATGTCAGCTGGATGAGCCACACCTGAGCTGTTGTGGTTCAGTTGGTCCCCTCCAGAACCCAAACTCTCTGCTAGGCCAGAAATCTCAAGGGGGTTAAATGAGCAACATGTGTTTAGGTGACCGGACCGTTTACATCAAAGACACGAGTGAGGCCGAGTGAGCCAGCTGCTAAGGAATGACACACGCTTGTTTATGAGCCCAAATCACAAAGCTTTCAGTCTCAACGGTCATTTATTTTGAGTCAGTGTCAGACTGTCCAGAGCAACATCCTACCAACTGATACACATGGTTCCAACTCACCGCTTCAGAACGTTTAGGACGCTTACACAATGTTCTGTTGGCAGTGCTGAGCTGGAGAGAAGCCGTGGTGTCACCTGACTGGTTGGACTTGGAACAGAAAATGGCAGAAGAGGAGTCAGTAGGGTTGACTGGGTAGCGTTCAGCCTTTTGACTGAAAGAGATAAAGTCCGATCCAACGCTCGGCTGCTTCTGTCCTTGTTGAAGTCAGAACTTATTTAGGATCGACTGAAGATGAATCCTCCGTTCCCAGCAGTGAGCAGATGAAAGACTCAGTCCTCACTCTGAACTCGAGCTCTTCTTCAGGATTCAGGTCAGAAGTTTATTGATTGATTCAGAAATATTCAGGAGTTACAGACACACGCTTCCTCAAGATCACAGATGCAACAAATCGCTACTTCTGGCAGAGCTTTGTTCTGTAGAACTCGGTTAATGCTGTGAGCAATATCATCTGGTTCATTAATGTCTGTAATGCTAACGTGCTGTAAACAGTGATATGCTTCATAATAATCTAAGTACCACATGGAGACATGACTGTACACTACGTGATCTTTTAAAGTAAAGTTCTTTGCTGTGGTGACCTGAACGAGTGTCACGTAGACGTACATGTGCCACTGATCCGGATTAGAGGCTGCTGGAGGGTTTAAGTGTTTATCACGGGCTGGCCATCGGTCCACAGGGCAAAGTGCTCACTTCAGAAGCATCGCACAGACGGATGCTCATAGAAATGGTGCAGAAATGCAAATCTAGGTAGTTTGCTCTACTTGGCGTACACATTCTGTGAATCTGAAAATCTTCCTCAACTTTGGACCTCAGTGTTTGTTACATTTTGCTTGTAATTTCCTATATTACACCCAATGAGAGAGAGCGGGGATAACACAGCGTGGAGTGGTTCTCCCTTTTCTCTCCCTCATCCCGGCAATGAAGTTCATGTCACCTAAATCCATCTCAGCAGAAGGTTTGGCTTCAGGGAGAAGCAGACCAGATATAAAGATGTGGGCTCAGCACAGTCTCCCAACAGTTCACTCGTCAGGTCTGATCCCACACAGCAGAGTACGGAGGCCACAGAGAGGCGGTGCAGAAGCAGGTGGAGGGCGGCTGCTCTCATTCGCTGCGCTCCTCTGGGGAGAAGGAAGAAATGACAAGGCAGTGCTCCTCTGGGGGGCTGGAGGCGGGGAGATTCTCTGGAAAAGGACCAAGCAAGAACTGGAGGACAAAACAAAAGGCAACACTGTTCTTAGAGCGCTGGTACCTCGAGGGTCCTGTAGGCATTATGCACACTGAACAACAACATGAATACATCATCTGCACATAAAGCTGTTGGAGGTTGATCTCCTGTGTTTGCATCGACCAAATTAGTGCCGTCAGATACACAGTGTAAATATAATGAGACCGTGGGCCCAGTGGGCCTAGAGTCTGAAACCAACTTGAATGATCCTAAGAAATCAATTCAAGTTGCCGCTATCAGACTAACTTGACATCAGCCCGACAAACCAGGTTACTTTCCGAGCATAAGTTGCCATAGTAACTGAGCTTCAACTACGTTGAATTTGCTTTATGGAAGGAACTGAGATACGCCGGGTTTATCTGGTAAACTGGTTTGATGAAGGGGCCGTGTGGTGAGTGTGTTTATCGGCGTCGGTGCTCACGTCATCTGGGATCTGGCATGGAGGACGCAGCCACTGTTTGATTGTCCCACGCTGGAAGATGAGGAAGTACGCTACCACAGGTATCAGGAAGAACAGGACCACGACGACAGGCACCACAGCTGCTACGACCTCGGACGGTTTGGAATCTTTTCCTGACACACGCACGCACGCACGCACGCACGCACGCACACACACACGCAACATTTAAAATAGATTCCACAAACAATAAGGACCCTGCTGCTGGTTGTTCATGTTGTAGTACATTAAAGCTCTATAAATAATCTAATTCCTCTTCTATAAATAATCTAAATCATCTTCTATAAATAATCTAAATCATCTTCTATAATATATGCAATATAATGCAATATCCAATACGTTTAAGTATTATCTTACATTTTACATTTTTACTCCGTCTGTATATACTGGTATATTTTGTATTCTTCTTTACTGTCATATTTTCTATTACTGTTTAGTTTATTTATACTACTTGATTTTTTATCTTCATTTCATTTTATTACTTGTGAGCAATGCTGCTGTAATCCTGTAATTTCCCCACTGAGGGACTAATAAAGGATTATCTTATCTAAATAATCTAAATCATCTTCTATAAATAATCTAAATCATCTTCGCTTCACAAATAAATTTGTCTCCTTCTGTATGAAAGCATGTCCCATTGATGCACCTCACTAACTGTACTAAAAGCTGCTACTCACCAGTCAGCCCACAGAGTATACGAGACTTTGAAGGAACACACAATGAGCACCAAGGTGTAATCAGCTTCACCTTTGATTTCAGGCTGTGTGGTCAGAACACATCCCAACAACACCTGCTACACTGCAAGAAATCCCCAAGTCCAGTTGAATCATGCTCATCATTATGTTCATGATATGATAAAGCTACAAACACGTCTTACCGGCCTCAGGGATGAGCTCACACTGAGCACAGGCGCCCAGTCCGACGGGGGTGAAGTAGAGGTACTGCACCTCTGCACAGTACCGCTGTCCCTGCTGCAGCTCAGCGATGGTCACCGAGGACACGGCGTCTACGTACTCCTGTCGAAGAGTCAACGACAACAACACACGTTACAGATGTAAGCACACCGTCACCCTTTCACTCGATGAATACCGGTTCACACTCGGGACCAGTACCAACGGGAGGACTGTGACCGTTAGCTCATGAGAACAGGAAAGGATCATTATGATTATGATCAACAGGGATCATGATGTCATGGAGACGTGTCAGCAGACAGCAAACTGTGGATTAGACTCACCATCATACAAGGCCTGACTGATTATTCGACATATACAGCCAGAGTTCAGCTGCCTCCATAGGATAGGTAAGTCAGGCTATGTTGTGGTTTATTTGATCACATCTAACAGCTGGCTCTTCATTCTATGGTGAAGCTTCCCATGTTCAAATATAACTAATGAATGTTAATGTGAAGGAAACGTCTGGAGAGCCAGAGAGTAGAGCAGCTGAACCTGCTGCAGTGCCTGTTCTTGCTTTGAGTGAGTCTAGCTGCAGGATTGATGACGCGGTGCAAGATGATGATCCAGTGTTGTTCATTAGAAGAGGAAGCGTCCTCAATGTCCAACATGTGCCAAAGGGAAATGTTGAAAGCAGACACGTCCTGAACAACTGGTTTCTACTTGCACTACGTACCAGCAGTGCATGCTGGGACACGATGAGGTGACAATGTCCCAACTGTAAGTGTGGTAGCTCCACACTGAGCCACATTCAGTGGGAGGAGTCTATTTCTCTCCACATGTTGGCCTTCTGGATAAACAACGCTGCCTGAAGTCAGTCAATGCAGCAGTTAACAAAAGTGGAATGTTTTGGTGGTCGGACGACTTCACAGCTATTCAGTAGAGATTACTACTACCACCACCTACAGGGACCTGCTTCCTCTCACCTGCCGGGGCTCTCCCTCCTTGCCATAATAGACCCGGTGTCGAGCGTGGTCTCCGTGTTCCTGAGCCAGATTGTGGTTCCTGCTCAGAAGTACAGTCAGGGAGCCCGGCCTTGCACCTGCAGTCAGACTGAAGTCCGGAGTACACGAGTCACCTGGACGAGCACAACAGATATCATGAGTGTTGCCTTAACCAGCACAGATCTACTGAAGGTGTGAGAGCCAATACAACCTCATCAACCTAGCACAGTGGCTTTATTAAGTTATGAAAGCTTACTATGAGTTTAAGCTTTTGACACCTCACACCGTGTGGTTCGGTAGGTTGACACCTTGACTTACAAAACCTGAATGTCCACAAACAGGAAGTTAGAAGTGCAGTTAACACAATATAGAGAATTAAAACACAGAACAACAGAGACAGCAACTAAGGTGCATGATCTAGAAGACATCACATGCACTGCTCCAGAACCTCTGCTGCACATAGCTTGTTGAGTTGATGAATGACTTGGCTGGTTCTGTGTGTATATAAGACCAGGGGGGGTCTGGAGATGTATCCAGACCGTTAACTGCTTCACTTCAGACTGCTGCACCCACAAGCCTGAGCAGCTTCTCCTAGTTTGTTCCTATAACGGATTTAGGAATTTCCATCCTAACAAACAATATATCAGGATGCTCCTGATAAAATAGAGGAAGAATTTTACAATTCAAACTAAAAAAAAAGTTCTGTTTTTAAGAAAATACTTTTTTTTTATTCATTTATTTTTTTAAATGGCGTTGGAACATAATCCCAGGTCCTCCTCTCCTCTGGTCTCTGATGGAGTGGGCTGTGGCTTCTGAAGAGGTCAGCGTAGCTGCTGCAGTAGCATCCCTTCTATCACAGCTGGAGAGATCTTCTTCATTAAGGACACTGAAGGCTTCTGTGGAACAGATGGTTTCTCTCTTCTCCTCACTGACTTCAGGATGAGTTTGAGTGACAGATGGTTCATCCAATTCCTTTTCTAAACTGTTTATTGAAGCTTCTCAGATGGTTCTGTGTAACAACCCGTCTGCTGGGTCAGCTTAGGGTGGAAATCATGTCTGAAATCATTCATTTCCTGAATCTTAGACCAGTCAGACCACTCACAGCGGTAATACGACAGTGCTAATGTGTGTTCTAGCTTCGTGCTACATTTAGGATATTATGAAAGGCAATCCCACAGCATCAATCCCAGCATGCATTTAGAGGAAGAACGCAACAGCTGCACTGCTGCTCGAGGGTTCTTACCGTGTTTGCTGCAGGCTTTGACTGGTGTCGAGGTCAGACCCCGTCTCTCCGCTTGCACACGTAGCATCACGCAGCCGTGCTCGCCCTTCTCTTTGGTGGAAATAACAGGACAGGAATTCAAAGATATGTGGACACATGCTGGTACATCCGTCCACACGTGGCTGTCAAAGCTGAGGACAAGGAACAGATTTACAATCAGTCCACAGTCATGACGTCATGATGTCATGAGCCTCTTTTTACAGCTTGCAACACATTTCAAACAAAAGAACTGAGTGTGATTTAAAATACTGTTTGTGATGCCAATATACACATATTGAATAATTGCCTGACATGTGTCCAGACAAGACAGGACCTGAAGAACTTCTCAGATTCTTCTCATGCAGGATGCAGACCGACACACAAGCATCACACTTCACCTGCTGTACTGAACGGTGTAGGTGACGTTTCCCTTCTCGGGGGCAGGAGGCCATGTCAGCAGCCAGTTGTCAACATGGACGTTCAGCGGCGGTGCTGGTGGAACCTCAGACAGTCCTGGGACAGACGGGACTGGATGTAGACAGAGCAGCCAATGAGAAGACGTTTGACACAGCAGGACTACAGACATTAGGCATATTGCCTGCATGGTTCATTGGGTCACTCTGCCCCGTCTTATCCTGCATGATCATTATTTCTGTAAAGGAAAACACTAAATCCAGGCACCAGGTGATAATTGGAAATATAGAAATCAAATGCAATATGAAGCAGTAAAGCTTCTGTCATCTCTAAGACACACGTAGTCATGACTTCACCCTCCTCTGGAAGCATAGCGTGCACATTAGTACAGAATCACTCAAAGAGTTCACTTTTGATGAAATCTAGTGTGAGTCACTGCCTTTCAATGTCACCACCATGTGTCCCTCTCTGAATACTGGTGGAACCATTAGTCCTCAACAGCTCGGTCCTGAATGACAGAGACCTGGTCTGCGGAACGTCTATTCCAAACCACTTCTCCTTCCTCTACGGAGACCGTCGTGGGGTCAAGGAAAGGTGTGAAGGGGAGTTGG